>SCLG01000408.1:105926-116460 GCA_004367875.1 Oikopleura albicans
ACAGTCGTCGTTGGAAAGACCTTTCGAGATATTGTTTTGGATTACTCAAAAGACGTTTTTATACAATTCTATGCCCCTTGGTGTGAGTTTTGCAAAGAAGTTGCTGACATTTGGACAGGTACTCAAATTATTTATTTGGTCTCTGTATTTGGCTTCGTGTTCCAAAAGCATTTTATTAACAACATGTCCCCAATAATATGTTTACTCTTTTTTGTAAAACGTAGGGCTTTTGCCGTAACATAAAAATATATAAAAAAATCCAAAGTTACAGTCTGTAATGTATAGGGGCAAAATATGTTAAGTTATATATTAAGTTATATGTTCTCTTTAAATTAAACGTATTATTAATTTTGAATATAAGCCAGTGAAATCTTCAAATGTCCAAAATAAGCCAGTCTATTATAAAAAATTCCAAAAATGATCCCAATACGGACGCTGCGCCCAATACGGACGGTGCTACCAATACGGACGCTATTTTCGAAAATCAAAAACGTCCGTATTAGGACTAGGGACTGTAATTAATAACGGGTTCCAAGAGTGCCCGTATGTTGGGTTTTATTTTATCAAAATCTTAGAGCTTGGTGAAACATTCCTTGATGACGATAACATAATTATTGCCAAAATGGATGCGACGGCAAATCATCCACCGAGGCTTTTTGCATTTGAGGACTTTCCTACATTCTACTGGAGTCACATGGGCAATAAGGTAAGTTTAAATCGTTTAAAAAACCGATCCACTTCTTTGTGAAAATTATTTTATGATTTCCAATAAAGGAAAGCAAAATATTGAGCTTAGATTATAAGTCTCGCTTGAAATTTTGATCTACCAATTACACTTTGAAAAATGAAACAAAAATCAAACGAAGGTGTTGACACAATACGGTAACTCGGATTTTCATTATTTGAGAGCTATATAATAAAATGATACAATTTGTATTTTTATCTAAAAACTAAATTTAAGATGCATCCAATAAAATACGACGGGCCGAAAGATCTTCAAGTCAGGATTCGAAATACGAACTTTCATCACCTTTGTGTCTGAATAAAAAAAAAAGGAAAAAAGATGTAATTTTTTTGAATCAACTTTCGAACTCTTCTGCAAGCTTTTATATCATTTATTCGAAAAGAAGCGGGCGTAAAACCGCTCATCATAAATGGTGAGGCCGATTTGGTGGACTACGATTATGACGATGGAGAGCTCATTGCGTCATCAACTGAAGATGTTGATGAGATTGTCGAGGGTGAAAAGAACACGGAGTCAACCGCTAGTACCACAACAGTACCTCCAACCGTGTCAACCAGAAAAGTTAACGTTGAAACAGCAAAAACCGAGGACAAGCAAACCACCACCGAATCACCAACGACGACAGAAACACCAACCGGACATGATGAATTATGATGAGTGGTAATTATTGTGTGCGCGTCAAAAACTATCCTTGTATAACTCATGTTTTTTAGATAAATGATGTCTATTTACACGCACTTCCCCCTGGGAGTTGATATAACTGGTTAAAAGATGTTGCATTAATGACTGTTTGCGGATTCTTGGTGGCAAAGTTTAATCAGCCGCGAGCGAAGTTCAACTTCATTGCGTTTACTTTTAACATGTATTTTGTACATATTGGACGGACTTTATTTCAATGAAACTTGCAACGTAAACAATTGTTTATTAACAAATAGTATTTGTATGTTATAAATAAATTTATTATGAGTATATGTTTTTTACTACAGCCCCTGTGCTCTTATCTTGTTACCCGTCACTCCGTATCTTTTGTCCCCGTTCGCTTGGTTATCTTGCAGATTTTTTTCATGTGAAAGTTGCAAGATAACGTCGCAGAGGTGTATTGTCGAACTTGTTTTACATCATGCACTTAACGATTTAGCGTCAACTAAAGACAGTTTTAGCCCTGATCAGAGCCACGTTTTATTATGGACGATGTCAGTCCTAGTGTAGCATTTTGAATTTTCCAAGATGTTGAAAAAGCCACCTAATGCTACAATATTAGTTTAGCCCATCGTACAGGGTTAATGCTACTTNACCTAACGAGTTGACAAAGTCAAACGAGTTGACAGTTTTTGACGAAAAAATCGGAAACGAAAGTGTCAACTCGTTTGGTGATCAACTGTATAATTTTTGGGAAATTTTCGTATTATTGTTGATCTGCTTCATTTGCTGTCTTACGGAATAATTTTGAGGTGATTAATTGGGACTATGGTGTAAACGACGTGTGGCTGTTATTCGTCGTTTTTTACTGATCATTTCAAGTCCAAAAGTTCATCCTGAAGATTCGCAAAATTATTTTGAAAGTGATGGAAGGGGCGTTTCAATACTATTCAAAACATACCAAACTACAAAGTTAAAAATGCTTAGGTTGAAAGTAGTGGTATTATTTTGGTCCTGTAACTGAGATTCTTTCATAGCTAAGTGGTCGGATAAAATCATCATTCCCATTAATTGCAGCAAATTCGTTCGCGCCAAACAGTTCTGATTCTGAAAATAATTTTATTGTTAGCGTTTTTTCGCGAAATATACAGTGTATGTTTTTAGCGGAATATAAGATTAATTGTCATATTCCGTCAAAGGCTTATGCCCAAGACTCATAGCACTCTTCAAATAGGATAGACCGCTTTTGTGTCAACTGTTTTTTCGAGCGAAACAAAAAAAAATGTCATAACACTTTTTGAGCAAGAAAAAAAACAACGATGGGTCATACAAACATATTTTGTTTTGTTTTTTTTTTATATTTTTTTTTGTTGGGTATCTTGTATCAACACAAGAAAAAAAACACAAGAAAAAAAGTAAAGTGTAAAATATACAGAAATGTGAAAAAATAAAGAAAAGAAAGGAAAAGTGTGAGAAAAAAAATTAGAGGAGACGTAAAGTATACTCGCCGTCGTCTGAGTCTGAATCTGAGTGTACAGCAGTTAAGACCGCCATTGGATCTCCCTTACCAAATTTGTAACAAAATTGAACCGAAAGAGGTTCTTGTTCAAAAGGGGTCAATTGTTCAAAAGTATTCATAATTTCCAGAAGTTTTTGTTCCCGGGCCAAAGTTTTTTTACTTCTTGGATTCAAATTATCATTTTTTACTTTAAATTGGAAATCACTCAAATATTCTTCTTTGAAATTTTTTAATGTGCGACAGGCTTTATGAAAAGTCATTAGGCCAACTGAGCAATGATTTTTTAATTTTCTGTTAATAACTTCACTACAATTTGTAGTAGTATTGAATGTAGAAAAATTTGACACCGAAAAATAATAATTCCACATCTTTGGTGGAAATTTTGCGTCAGAATTTAAATAATTTTTTTGTAAATATTTTTCGACAAAATTCAAAAATTTGTTTTGTAAATGCACTGGGAGACTTGGAATAAAAACATTTTTTAAATAAAAAATAACATGATGAAAAAATTCAACCGGCAAATAAAAAAGGCCGAGCAGTAACCGCCAAACATTTTGAAGTTCTTCGGACCTTAAAAAATTTACCTTGCCAACATGACTAAATAAATTTTTCAGCCAGTTTCTGGCGACATGGACAGTACACACTTTTACGGCACTGTCAGGAAATTTATTTTTGAGCGCGGAAATGACCGCTTGCTCACAATCGATTTTAAATGTTTGGGGGTTAAAAGTTTCATGAAAAATTTCAAAAAAACGATTTTTGACAAAATCAAAAATAGTCTCATAATCGGAAATTAATCTCGATTTCATAAAGACAAAAAGGCAAGGATAGGTAAAAACCTTTGTTCCTTCCGGATTTTCATAAAGTACAGACCAAATATAAATCTGCTGAAAATCTGTGTTTTTACAGATAAAAAAAGTACCATCTAGGTAATTTACCATGGTGTTTAATTTATATAAGTCTTCTTCCAGAAAAAAAATTGACATTTTATCATCTTCATACTGAAAAAATTTGTGGGCTTGCTTTTCGAAAGTTGGACTTTCAAAATTTGTTAAAAAAATATCATGCGTGTCAGCCGGAACTAATTCCTTGGCGCCAGATGGAAAACGGTAGTTAATTTTAAAGCGCGCTGATTTGAGCTCAGCTGCCCGATTAAAAATCTCACCAATTAACTGACACCCGTGATTTTCTTTCATTTTAGACTCATTAACGACACTGTTGAAATGGTTTGTTTGTAAAGTTAAAAGACTCCGCTTGGTATGTTCTGACATCCAAATGTGAGAATATACTGTACGGTGGTATATTGACCTACCTAATTGATTTTTATCTTATTTCTAGCCTCAGTAACTGAAACGTAGAAAAATAAATTATCCTGTAAAGATCATAATTTTTAATGGGTCTAGTTTATCTAAAATATAGCACTTTACTAAAAACTGAAGAACCCCTCTTATAGACCGGGTCTATTAGACCCCATAAAATGGACCTCGCTGGACTGGCCTTTCAAGGCCTTAGAGTATTACTTTGTAAGAGCGTACACCGCCTCGGCCGCCCAGTTATTCCAACTGGCTGTTGCCGAGCCCTGGTCCCATACCTGTTTGACCTATAATGAGCATGAATATGGCAAAAATCGACATGTTATACTAGTAATATTTCCATAAAAACTAATTTCCTTATATTTGATATTTCTTCCTGGACTTATATTAAACATCCATTATTTTGAAGTAAATTATTTATGATATAACGTCAGACGTAAGAAAGGTTTTTGTTTGCCTAATGTAGTATATTCATTTTTAACTTGCATTGAACCCCAATCTTAAAATTGATGCCTGACAAAAGCGACATGTCATATTGGAACATCGTATTTAAACACCCCATTATGGACGCTAATTTTGTAAACCAAAGCTAACAAGTTTTACAAAACTAAAACCAAAAACTTTAAGTCATTCCATCGGTTTTTACGGTAATTTTGATTGAAAATGTTTGTGACAAAAAAAAACAAATATTCATAAAATGTACCCGTGCAATTTTGGTTTGAAAATCACAATAAGAAGTGGAAATCGAGTTTTTTTTTCAATTTTCTTTGAATAGAAGGAAATTCAAGTTATCGCTTTTGAACTTGAATAGACCAGCGGAGTCGCTTTAATGTTTCGTCAACACGTCAGAAAATGCATAATAAACCACTTTAATAATTCATACAACGTAAAATTTATTGAAAAAAAAAATGAAACTTACAGAGAAATAATTACAAGCAACAAAATGTGTGATTTTTTTGGAAAGGGACAAGCTTACAGGAAGAGACTGATGTCAGGTATTTAAGAAATTGATTTATCAGAATACAGACTCAAAAACTTAAACAATCTAAAATTAAATTAAACACATTAGTTTTAACACATAGACCATAATCGGGCTGCGGCATGGACAGAGGACAGTCCGATTATGGGATACCGGAGTGAGAAAAAAATGTCACCGAGAAAATTTCGCTAGTGGGTTTGAAACAGTACTCGATCTTATCTATGGTAAGACCCGCGTCGAGCTCGGTGACAAACTGACGACCCACATCAGTATCATATTATGAGACGTTTTGGAAAAAAGTCCAATTCCTGGCCCCAAAGTCTATTTCTTGGACAATTTTTAATGATAAAATGAGATGAAAGTCCAATTCCAATGGATTTATTATAATTATTTTACATTAAAAATTATAATTATTTTAACATATTTTTTAAATAAATTATGGATTGCCTAACATAACAAACACAATAACCTTATAGCGATCCTGAGATTGACGCGCTTCAGGCAATCTTCGTATCTTTTTAGCATTATTTTGGCATGACCGCGTCAGTCTCAGGACCACCACACGATATACTTTGTAACCATAATGATAATGAAGCTTCACTTGATCGGCGTATTTTACAATCAAGACGAACGGAAAAAGAAATGATAGCAAAATTACGGTTGATTGAAAAAAATCGAATGATTGCCTTGGCAAAATTGGACAACACAAGAAGGGAGATTATGATTGAACTACAAACTGTTAGAAAACTGAAAAGGTAACTAATTTTTCTCTTATCCTTAATAATTTTACATTTTCTTGGATATTAAGGCTTGACAACTGAACCTATTAGTATGAGCAAATAAATCCGGTCCCATCGCTGTAACTTTAAACGTGTCTACAATCCTGGTTTTCAAAAATAAAACACATCGGATACATGCCCGAACTCATGCACGGAAAATTTAAAAAATTCATCATGCAAAATTCAAATTTGTTTTTGTAGCGAAAGCTTCGCAAATATGTCGGTTTCGAAGGCCGGAGAAATGGAATCGACAAGAAAAGTGCGACCACAATCTCAACTAATTTACTCAACCGATAATAACGAAAATACAGACTGAATTGCAGTTGAAATTATCATAAAAATCAAACACAGTTCGTACATTTTAGTATCCATATAATAAAATACAGTACCAATATTTATGTTGGATCATAAAACGTTAAATCTCCTGATTTGATTATAATAATGCAATTTACAGTTTTTTTTGTCATGAAAACGTCAAACAAAAGTATGTCCATGATAAGAACTGATTCAATGAAACTCCAGTCTCGACCTTCCAGTTGTGCATGANAGGTTTTGGCAAGCACCCTCGAATTGTGCAGTTGTTTGGTTTATCTTACAAACTTTCTTGGTTTAATAAACTTTTTTTTCCTTCGAAACGGCGAACTAAATGAATTTTGCGTACATACAAGTAAATGCTGTATGTCGCATAATATGCGAGTCCTATTTGGTCACATATGGGCTCAAACCGATAAAAAAATACTAAAGAAGAGTTGCTTATAAGATTATAAGTTAGACCATAATTTCATTTTCAAAATACCATAAGAGTCTTATGATAAGACCCAATAAACATTTGAAAAAGGGTTCAAAAATACACGATTTTATAGGAAAAATGTGTGAAGAAGCGGAAGATTAAAATTTGAAATCGAGAATGGACCCATCGGCCCGCACCATCATATCATATGATTCATATGTAACATATCATATGCATCATTAAAAATTCGGGATTACATGCTATAATACAATTTGTATTATAAACTTATCGTAAAACTTTAAAACTTAGTACGATGTCCCGGGCTCACATCAGCTAGGCTAACCCAGTACAGAAAAAAAAAGGAAAAAGACAAAAAAAAAGACAAAAATATTTGTTTACTCAGCAAATAGTTGGCAAAATTGAACAATAGAGTCGGCGATATCAATAGACACTAAAAAGACAAAAAATAAGGAAACAATTGCGGAGAACACAATTATTTATTTGCTTCTCACACAGTGTGACATTAATTTAACACAGACATACGCTGGTAGTGAAAAAATAAAAATAAAATTGACATTGAACTTGCTTTTTACGACATTTAATAATGAAAATCGTTCTTAGGGCATTAATCCGAGTGCAATGATGTAAAAAAAAATTTCGTTTTTTTTTCAAAAAGACTTTGATTGTCTAAACATTTTTTGCGTTTGGTGCGCGATCTGAGCCCGCATTAACTTTGAGACCCTAATTTTTTATGTTTCGTATTTTTAGGTTGTTACGAACATTTTGATATCAAAAAGACTTTGGGCGCCTAAACATTTTTTTTCGTTTGGTGCGCGATCTGAGCCCGCTTAACTTTGAGACCCTAATTTTTTATGTTNCTGATTCAATGAAACTCCAGTCTCGACCTTCCAGTTGTGCATGACTGTCTAGTTGTGAACTTTTTTAGGAAATTTTACAGGTATGCCTAGTTGTGCATTTTTTTCGGACCCATGGGCCATGATTGATCAAACGACTTTCCAGTTGTGCTCATTTTTCCGACCGAGGTTTTGGCAAGCACCCTCGAATTGTGCAGTTGTTTGGTTTATCTTACAAACTTTCTTGGTTTAATAAACTTTTTTTTCCTTCGAAACGGCGAACTAAATGAATTTTGCGTACATACAAGTAAATGCTGTATGTCGCATAATATGCGAGTCCTATTTGGTCACATATGGGCTCAAACCGATAAAAAATACTAAAGAGTTGCTTATAAGATTATTAGTTAGACCATAATTTTTATCTTAAATTCATTTTCAAAATACCATAAGAGTCTTATGATAAGACCCAATAAACATTTGAAAAAGGGTTCAAAAATACAAGATTTTATAGGAAAAATGTGTGAAGAAGCGGAAGATTAAAATTTGAAATCGAGAATGGACCCATCCGCCCGCACCATCATATCATATGATTCATATGTAACATATCATATCCATCATTAAAAATTCGGGATTACATACTATTGTATTATCGTAAAACTTTAAAACTTAGTACGATGTCCCCCAAAGCATGCTGTTGTTGAGTAATTCATCTGTCATTTAGATTTTCAGGACTATTTTAAAAACATCAATATAATAATTGACCTTGGGAGCCTAACTTACATATATGAATATTTTCAACATAAAAACTAATACATCTATACTTTTCCTCTGAATTTTTAATAACATAGAAGACAAAACGGTTCATACTTGAATAACGATGATGTATAATTGATTTGATACATTCTGAGCGTATGGTACAAAACACTCACCACAACCAAAAAAATGATACTCAAGGAAAAACAATTTTATTTTGGGTTAGATTTGTTTTTTTGTTCTTGTAATACATACTAGGTTTTGTCTTTTTAGAAATTGGCAAGTTCTTTATGCGCGTGATCTAATTTTTCAGAAATTCGAATTATAATAAGTCAAGGTGGACAGTGCTAAAATACCAGCAGTGTCTGGTAATACGCACTAATATGACACTCATGCCAGATTTGGTTATTCCAAAAATGATTTTCATAAATAAAAACTAGTTAAAAACTAAGGACGGGATGGTTTGTTGTTGACAAATAAAAGTAAAAGTCAAGAAACTGGCTCTTAGAAATATTTTTCGTCGTGTTATCAATTTACTGCGGTTTGCTGATTATAATAAATGCCAAGTTCATTTGCAGACTCCAAGTTCATTTCGAAGTAAATCTAGAAAATTTTGAGTTTTGAAAACACGGAGTGCCCCTTCCCCCTATGGACCCTACGCGAAAATACCCTGATTTTACAACCCTGGCTGTGGCCCTATTACATTTCGATTTCCGGTATGCACTTTTTTCTGTACAACTGGAAGTAAAATTTCTTTTTTATACAAAGAGACCATTTGTTACAATTAAGTTTTTTAATTTAAATGAGGGTCAATTTTTTACAAAAATTCGTTTTTCTTTCAAATAAGATCACGCATAAATTTATTACTGCCTCCATGTATTTTATTGGTAGCGTTATGTTTCATCCATGTCTACTGTGGCATGAGTCGCTCGAATTTGGTTCATTTTGAAAATCATCAGAGAATGCCGAAGATCGAGCTCGGCGAAATGGAGCACGAAATGGCGCCGATGAGAACGCAATACAAAGGCCCAATCAAATCAGAAAGTAACGAATTATTCTTGCAGCCATCATAATCCGGTTTTTTTTTAAATAATGTAGGGAAATATGCCATCTTATATTCCGACTGGAAATACTAATTTTAATATTCCGCTAAGGAATATGACATTCAATTCTAATATTCCGAAAAAAATCTCATATCCGAATGTGAGATTCCGGGACGGAATCTCACATTCGGATGTGAGATTTTTGACGGAATATTAGAATTGAATGTAATATTCGGTGTGGAATATTAGAATTGGTATTTACGTCGGAATATAAGATGGCATATTTTAGCATAATTTCAAGAGCGCTTTAACGCGGAATATATGATGTCATATTCATGGTTGGACACNTTATTGGTAGCGTTATGTTTCATCCATGTCTACTGTGGCATGAGTCGCTCGAATTTGGTTCATTTTGAAAATCATCAGAGAATGCCGAAGATCGAGCTCGGCGAAATGGAGCACGAAATGGCGCCGATGAGAACGCAATACAAAGGCCCAATCAAATCAGAAAGTAACGAATTATTCTTGCAGCCATCATAATCCGGTTTTTTTTTAAATAATGCACGAAGTTTAAGTAATGAAATATTCAAGATATTTTCCTGAATTTGACTAATTCTTTTGTATTTAGCCTTCAAACACATCGGTGGAACATTTGTCCCACCGGGCATTTAAAACGCGTTTGTATCCGTGTTTACTTGTATTAAATGCATATTTTGTTAGATAAACAAAAAAAATATGTGTACAAATAGAGATATTTGGCGATTAGAGAAATAAGAAATAAATTAGATAAATGTCTCACCGATTGGTTCACGGAACCTTTTTAACGGAACCTAAATGTCTTAAAGGTTAAGAATATCATATCTGTACATACTTAACGTTCGACTATATGAACTGCCCACATTGTTTTAAATCAAGATTGTCTGTTTATTTGTGATATATTGCTAAACATTTGGTAAAATAAAGTTAAATATTCCAGGTAATTTATGCTCCCTCTTCCTCTTCTTCCAATATAACCTCCACATTTCCGGACATTTCCTTGTCTAATTGAATTTCCACTTCGGCATGCTGTTTATGAGTCGCTTCATCCTCAGCAAACGCAGCTTTTTGCAGAATTTAAATTTTTTTTGCAAAATAAATACAGTCCTCGTCCCCGAAACGGGTGGTTTTCTTTGACAAAAAA
>SCLG01000408.1:120863-131309 GCA_004367875.1 Oikopleura albicans
ATAAGTATTGCTTACCCCTTTTGGGACGCTTCTTCGTCCAAAATGGGGCCATAGAAAAATTATCCTTTGTGTGACGAATCGTCACTGACGATGCTCCTTTTTCGGACGCTGTTTTCGAGAACCGCAAACGTCCCAAAAAGGAGTAAGGACTGTAATCGTAATTTTCTATCAAATATGGCCCATATTATATGGGGAAAATAATTCGTCCGGTTAAAGACTGATTAATTTTTTGTTCATAGAATGAGTTGGTTTACATTTTCTACTTTTAGTGTTGTTCTAACTTCTATTTTTCTATATTCTCAACATACAGCTGTGGAAGCCAAATCGTAACAGTTTTTCCTCAAAATCCTCAGTTTTTTTGGATGTGAAAGTGTTACGATTCCACAACTGTAGTTCATGTATGAATTTTATAAGAAAAAGCCTTGCTCGATGAACAATAATTATTCGCAGAAAATTTGTCTTTGAGAAGTGTTTAAAAAACTATTTCAGTGACCTACAAATTGTAACACCTAAGAATGTCAGCCTGAGATATACACTATTTATAACTCCCTAAAATGTGTTGTTTTTTAAATCGTGATAATCACAATTTGCAAGCATCCACAAATAAAAAACAAACACAAAACTTTTGACAGAGAATGGTATATTCATAGCCTGGAGTTAACGTAGGACTTTTTTCAGGTCCTATGCAAAGTGTTAACGCAAAAAGTGGTAGTACGTACGGCCGTCTAGTTTAACAGTTAAAACCAAACCCATACAGTATGAGCCTTTAATTTCAGGTTTAGAGGCTCATACTGTATGAGTTTGGTTTTAACTGTTAACCTAGACGGCCAACTCTGTTCTAAGCCGCTTTAGTTTTAGTGAAAAAACACTCTTTTGGAAAATTCTCGACTTACCTTTGCATAATATGGGCAGTCAGATCGACCAGCAATCACAAATTTAGTCATCTCTTCATTTACAACAAAAAAAAATCGTTATTTATCGCTTTCGTTATTCGATTTAATGTTGCTATGAAACCATTCAAACAACACTAACTTTTTTCGACCAAAAGAAAATTGAATAAATCGTCCAACAAAAATTTGTATCAAACGATTATCTTCCAAAAAAATAAAACACTCATTTTTTTTCGCATGATAATTCTAGAAAAAAAAACGTCCTCTTTGATACCGTTTCCATTCGGCTATAAAAAATAATGGAATTTAAATGGCGAGAAGGTAGTGCCAGTCAGTGCTCCTGTGGCGCAATCGGTTAGCGCGCTGTACTTATAAACAGAAAGAGATGCGGAGGTTGTGAGTTCGAGCCTCACCAGGAGCAAATCTTTTTTTTATTTTTTAACTTCAATATCATTATATTTTTGATGCAAACTTTTCGTATTTATTTGATTTTTGAACAGCTGTGGAAGGAATACAGTAAAGAGGTGATTTATTAAATTTGAGGTCTTCGTAAGATTAATACAACAATAACTGCACACAAAACAAGCAAGCAAAGAGAAAGAATCACATATAAAGTCTAAAAGTATTTTATAAGGCTTTAATAATATTTTAACACATATACAACTGTTTGTTATGTACTGTATGTCATGTCATATGCATGTATTATAAAATCAATATGTCATTCAGAAAGAAAACACTTGTAATCCTAGCTTTGGGCCATCAAATAAGGACGCCATTTCTAACAAAAATGACTCTAAAAGGTTGACACCTTAGAGTCGCGATAAAAAACCTAAAATACAGTCCTTACTTTCAATACGGACGCACTCAATAAGGACGCTTCCTTCCAAATTGGATATACGGACGCTTTTAGTGGAAAAGTGTCCCCAAAACAGTCGAAAAATGGACCTTTTATGACAATTCACTCCAATACGGACGCTATTTTCGAGAATCAAAAACGTCCGTATTGGAAGTAAGGACTGTACCAAATTAGATTATTTAGACTATAAAGGGACTTGCACCATTACTTATTTATATTTACTGATATATGAACTGTTAAAATTTTCTATCAGACCAGTAAACTCCAATCATAATACAGTCCTTACTGCCAATACGGTCGTTTTTGCTTCTGGAAAATAGCGTCCGTATATTGGCCCGAATTGTCATAAAGTGTCCATTTTTCGACTCTTTTGGAGACATTTTTTGTTCACAAAAACGTTCGTATTGACAGTAATGACTGTATTTTCAGGAAATTATTAAAATCTTCTTATACAAACTTTATAAATCCGTTAGAAGACAACTTAATGGGAAGTGCGTTTTTGCGCCCGCACATATTCCCTATACACTTATGTTCTTTAATTTCGCCAAAAAATGATGGATGTAACGCAAACTCTAATGAAGAATACTAAATTTAGTTCTACATTAACTGTACTTTTATTTAAACCGTATGCTGACAGACAGATATTAGGGTGGTCACACAAAGTATCAAAGTCTAAAACATGGGATCAAAATCCCCCTCATCCATATTCATCTGGCTGAAACATGTGGCGAGTTCCGACTTGAGTCGCGAATTTTCTGCTTTAAGCTCTGCGACTTCTTCGGCGCATTCATTTTGATGGGCGGATTTTGCTTCGGCCGCTTTAAATTCTGGCGAGTCTTCAATGCTTTTCGCGTCAATTTGAAAGCCCTCGGTCATCATCAAGTGGCCAAGAAAGTGGTCGTAGCCAGCCTGAGTTATGAAGCCATTGTGAAGGTCAGATGCGATACTATTCCACCTTGTTTGACCCTCACTGGACAAAAGCGGATAAACCAAAAGTCTAGAATAGTTTCAGTTAATATTATAAATATTATTTTTGATACAAATATCGAATTTACGTCTAATAGTAATTCTGTACCGTAACGATGGTCTCTTATACACTTTCTCCAAGATAACGGTTTGCATCATATAAAGTCCAAATCACATGTGAAAGACTGAAAAAGGTTTTTCTTAGCCGTAAAAGCTTTTTTACGGTATAAAAAGCCGTTTCCTTGTTTTTCGCATGAAGATTTGAGTTCTTAGGGAAAGGGTAAGGGAGAGCTCGTTTTTGGAAAGCCTATCATAAAGACGTACAAGGGTTGGCCCTTATCGGATGGATGTTGGATTTCTCAAAATAAGAGGTGGGTTTTTTGTAAAAATAGCTATCTATCGATCGGAATCGCTCCGTTTGATCGCTACGCTTAACTACTCAGAGTGTATGAGAGATTCCCGTTGCTTAAGTACTGATTACACCCTCCAGTGTCCAATTTACGCCACTTAATGCCGTACCTTAAGTGGCTTCATGTGAACCAACTTACGGTATTACTTAAAGTGAAAAATATCTAACATTCATACATATTCTCACCATATTCGAACTTTGAAGGTATTGCTCAGCAAATCTCGAATAACCTTATAATAATACAGTAGAAGCGAAGTTAGGCACCGCGTTTTTCGACATATGTAAAATATTTTTTGTGAACCAAAAACTGTTTTTCAAGGCACCGCCGTGCCACGAAGATTTTCCGAATTGGTTATAAGGCCCCGATTGGAATGAAATTTTGTATGGCATAATTTTAATATATATTAGCTATAGTGATCCCTAATAGTGATTCACCATAGTCTATAGTCACTATAGTATAGTGCTCATATGTAGAGATGAATGTAAAAAAATATAAACTACCTGTCTTCTTGACAAGCCAAGGGATAATTCAGTATTCCATGATAAACACAAGTCTCCGGTTCGGTTATATTCGACAAATGCAAAGATTTTCCACATTTTATGTCGATTTTAGCACTTCGATGAGTCTGACATCCGGCGGAGTCGCCGTATTTAAAGTTAAGCGCCGAAAATTTGTAACCCTCAATTGAAAAACCAACGAAAACCCCAAGGACATGGGCCGACCGCTCAAACTGGGAAATTGATGTTTGTGTAAAATTTTGCATCAAGCATAGTTTATAGTTGAATAATTCGTCACTGGTTTCCAGACATATTGGCTCATCTCATAAATAGGTTTTAAATTATTTCTTTCCTTATTTAATTTAATTAATTTTGGCGGAATTTCCAATATTTGTCTTCAAACCCGCCAAGAATAATTTACGTCCGAAAGTAAAAATTATAATGTTTTATTCGTGATCTCCGGTATTCAATTTGTCACCTCAAAAAGTCGAATCTTTTACCCGTACCTTTCACCAGTAGCCAATAAATTGCAAAAATACCGGCACTCTTAAAATTTTGATTAAATATTAATATTCCGTAAATAGAGCTCTTGGTATAAAGTTAGGATTCTTGTTGAAAATTTTTCGTGGAATGTTCGAGTGGACATGGGGTATAATATGAGAATTATTTAAAAATCGTTTAACTCTAATTTTAAAGCCTGTCTTGAAATAAATGATTAAGTTTGTATTCTAAAGGTGGTGTAATTGTCGGCGAAAATAAGGCGTCATCGGACTTTTGGCCATAATTGTGAACTTGATCGACAATTCGCAAATGCTCGGCATCAGATACATTGAACAAAATAAAACTAGCAAATAAATACAATATTGTCTTAATCATGATTTTCCAATAGGCTCAATCGTTGAAAAAGATTCTGCGAAAATGTTTGACGAAATCCAACTGATTTGGCGTTGAAGAATTGATCAAAACTCTCAAAACTCTCAGCTGTCGTTAAACAGGTCAAACCGGTCTGATGAAACAAAATGCGGTATTCTTCGTTTTCCAGCGTTCTTATATAAAACCTGGCATGGTTATTTTTATACTATTCAAATATATTCTCGAATTACAGTTGAACGGACTAGAGAAAATTTACAAAAAATTACAGTCCTTACTCTCAATACGGACGCTTTTTCGGCGAACAAAGCGTTTTTTACCAATACGGACGCTGCCCCTTTTTTGTGTTTGAGCCACCGATTATCCCAATAACGACGCTTTTTGCACGGTAAAATTGTAAGACTGATTCATTCTGTCCATTTTTCGTGAACGTTTTTTGTATTCGACATTTTTTCAAAAATCGGAAAAAACAGTTTTGTGCGGCTTGTTTCAGCAAACTTTTTTCATAAAAAAACACCTCAATAGAATCAAAATTATAAAACTAGATACGGTATTCGATTTCGTTTTTAGCCAAGTTAACGGCCGTGTGGGTGACCTGTGGTGAGAATTATAGACAAGTCAGATCAATTTCATGATGCGGGGAAAAACCGTACTTCCATACAGTACAGAGCGTATAGCATAAATTTCCGCTGTGCTAAGCACGTATGTTTTACCTAATTTCTAGATGGTCGTAGAAAAGAGCAATTTTTTTCTCGAAGGGGCACCCTCTTTTCTCCCCTAGCCTATACGCTCTGTAACAGCCATAAAATCTGCTTATACTGGGTTCGCCAAAGAACTGTCGATTTTCAAAACACGAAAGGAACTCTTATTTGACACCTACTGTATAGATGTAATAACTCGATCGTCGAGCATAATCATATTGGCAATATGATATGGCAACAAATTGTTTAAAAAGATGTATTATAAAGCGTATAAAATAATAACGACCTTAAACACCGACCAAATGTGCCATGATAAAAGGATTCGACCAGATCAAAATGTTTGGTATAAGATCGAAATTCACCAACAAGCCGTTTTCCTTCTTCGATTAACTTCTCGTCACTGTACATCAATTTTGATGCCTTAAATCTCTCTCTTCATTTTTTATATTATGCTTTTGACACACTAATTTAAATTAATTGAAATTAACATTCATTTTATGTCCATTAAAGTTTCATAATAAATACACAGTCAAATATCAGTTCAAATTACGTATGCATAGATTTTGTAGGTTAAATTACTTCATTTTTTTTTTTTTAGATTTTTTACCAATTATTCGAGCTAGCAATACATTGTATCAATAATAAAAAGAGGTAGCATGTTTTCAATACAGTCAGGGCCCGTGACTCAGGGGTCTCTCGATGTGCGTTTTTTCTAGGAAATTTGTAAATACGGTATTTTAAAATACCCCTCGATGTGCATCTTTTTCAGGCGACATTTTTATCGGAATTTACCTCTGGCTCCGCCCTTTTTTTAACTCCGCGTTAACGCAACATTTTTTGCTCCCAATTTTTCTCTTCTAACGCAACGTTCTTTATATTAGGCAACAGTAAATGGTAGATTCTAGTAACTTCAGGTGCTGAAATTTCACGAAAAAGTTAGTACTTTTATGTGTTCTTAAGATTCAACTGAGTATGAATCTTAAGAACATGATGAAAGTACTAACTTTTTATGGTCCATCCCCATATCATATGGGCCATATGGGTTTTAATGAGTTTTTACCTGCCCTTGCGTTAACGCAACGCTTTTTGCGGCATATCTGTTGCGTTAACGTAACGAGTGGTGTATATAACGGACACTTTCCTATTGAACATAAATAGAGTCAACACACTGAAAAGGGATAAATTATTACATGTCTGAAATTATACATGTAGGTCAAACATGTGTTCTTGTGAAAATGCGGGAAAAATAAGATAACGCGTTATAACGATTTACTACACAGTTTATATAACCGAGTTAATTAAGACACAACAACATAACGAATGATTAATAATAAGTAAACTAAAATGCCAAACCTGTGTACCATAAATACTCATATTAATCTCTCAAAGCAAATGTTAATCCACGTATAGCATTTTATTTGTAAAAGCAAAAGATATAACAATTACATTTTCAAAAATATTTCGAATTATGATC
The DNA here is from genome assembly GCA_004367875.1 of Oikopleura albicans. NCBI lineage: Eukaryota > Metazoa > Chordata > Appendicularia > Copelata > Oikopleuridae > Oikopleura > Oikopleura albicans. The sequence continues at coordinate 127,528 of SCLG01000408.1, forward strand.
ATCTAGAATTTTAACTCACAGGGGGAAGTGCGTCTAAATAGACACGCAACTGGTTTTTTCATCNGGAAGTGCCAAGTTCAGGCTCAGATTCAAGGTCACTCTCAATAGTTATGGTGCGTGAAAAGATGGGAAATGATTGCTGAAGGTTGGAAAAATGTGTACATGGCATTTTCAAATTGATTGAATGTATGCCTTGTCCACAATAACATTTTAGTTTTCATGCATGTTTGTAAACAAATCGAGCAGACCACCCTTAACTCCGCGTTAACGCAACATTTTATGCTCCCAATTTTTCTCTTCTAACGCAACGTTCTTAACTGTCATGGTCCGTTCCGTCCACATCTGGCCGGATCGCGTGTTTTTTCGAATTAACAAGTGAACGGTTAATGTTATAACAAAACGGCAAACGGACTATGAATCTACCAACGAAATTGCTTTTTTTTGTTGTTGTACTGCTTATATTTTTTAACCCCCAGGACTCATATCGGACTATGTGTAACTAAGCATATCGAGATAGTTTGTTATCATATTATTAATATGATATTAATAATAGTAATAGTGGATTTTGCTGCTAAAACAATACGATAAGAACTTAAAACTGGGTACAAAACATATAATACATTTGCAAAGAAATTTGTTAACCTTATAACTTATAAGTTATGGCATGTTATAAGTTATAACATGCCATTTTAAACCCAGTGTGCTATTATCTCAACAAATACTTAATTGATTACTGGTTAACTAAACACAGGTTATAAATCTTAAGAACACGATAAAAGTACTAACTTTTTATGGTCCATCCCCATATGGGCTTTAACTTAATGAGTTTTTACCTGCCCTTTGGTTAACTCAACGCTTTTTGGGGGCAAATCCGTTGTGAGTCAACACACTGAAAAGGGATAAATTATTGGACTCTGAAATTATACATGTAGGTCAAACATGTGTTCTTGTGAAAATGCGGGAAAAATAAGAGAACGCGTTATAACGATTTACTGCACAGTTTATATAACCGAGTTAATTAACACACAACAACATAACGAATGATTAATAATAAGTAAACGAAATTGCCAAACCTGTGTACCATAAATACTCATATTAATCTCTCAAAGCAAATGTTAATCCACGTATAGCATTTTATTTGTAAAAGCAAAAGATATAACAATTACATTTTCAAAAATATTTCGAATTATGATCATCTAGAATTTTAACTCACAGGGGGAAGTGCGTCTAAATAGACACGCAACTGGTTTTTTCATCGATTTAAGGCATATGAGGCCCCGTAGGGCAAAACGGGTATTGGTGACCCCCCCCCTCACCTTTTCGAGAAAATTCGATTGACGGTGTTTTTTTTGCGTAGGTTGGAAATTTCAAACAGCTCTCTAGGGCCCCTGGTGGCCCAAATCAATTTCTGAATAGTCAGATCGACGTAGTTTGACGAGCTCTACAACTTGGCTTTACNCAGTTTTTTGAATTATTGCGAATTATTGTGAATTTTTTAAGTGCGTGTTGATTTACACGCATTTTACCCCTACCGGTTCCCAAAAACTCCTTCCCCCCTGAGAGTTAAGGTACGAATTTGTCTAGTATAATTATAAGTATCTCACCATTTTTGGCATATTCGATTTAGCATTAACAGCTCCTCTCTTAGTATGTCAAATAACTATCGCCAATTATTAATTCGAATAAGTTTGATTGTGCCAAAATATGTTTGAATGTCTCCCTACATTTTCATCGATATTTTAAGGATACTTCAAACTGAGCGTTAAGTGTTTTCTTGATAATAGATATCGATTTGCATTTTCTTAAAAAAACATTTGTATCTATAGGTTATATTCAGCTCAATGCCTAATTCTTCACCCGATCAAACAAACTTAAAACACTTTTCATTTAAGAAATTTGAAAGCAGAGCATAATTCATATAGACTAGCCTTACTATATTATACGGCCATGTTATTCGTATATTTGAACATCAAACGAATGTGACCCCCAAGGCCACTTTTATGGGATATTTCTATCGGTGTTTTGTATTATAAATGCCAAAACCATTGTTTTTAGCCAATAGAATTATCACAAATATATCTTCGGTTAATGGCCACAGTTTGTTCACGCCGGAATTTTAATTTTTAACCTTGGCAAAATCCGGCGCGAGCAAACTATAGGCCATGAAATCAAGATATATTTTAAATGATAATTCTCCTGGTAAACAAATTGTTTTGTCTTTACATACATAACACAAACACTGCCGATACCGATAGTAATATCATGATATTGTGTTTTGATTTTTTCCGCCAAAAGTCCTTCATCGGTGGTAAATCCGTTCGTGGGTGTTAGTTTAGATCGAGGACTTCGATGTTTTTTTATGTTTTACTTTTATGTTTTACTTACATACATTTGTACACGTGCTGTCATCACCCAAAAAAAAACGTAAAAAAATATGATTTTGACAGCACCATTTCACCTTGGTCTCAACCAGACCATAAGACCTTAGTGCAAAAAAGACCTTATAAGTTATAAAGGACCAAATCTGAAACCGACCCCCATGTAACATGGGCGATGTAGCAGTATGCGATGGCTGTGAACATATCTGGAAATCTTGCTCAAAAGCCCACAATGTCACTTGCGAATGACCTCAAGCCTGGAGGCTCAAGGCCTGTTTGGCCAAGATGTCTTTCTGAACAAATTATGTAAAGACACGTTTATGTAAAGACACCATTATGTAAAGACACGTTTGACTTTTGTCTAAAGATTAACGGACAAATGTGCCTAAAATGGGTAAGACGAAGAAAGTGCTGATATTGTACAGAAATTTACATACAGGAGATTTGGAATATCCACAGAATTCTTTCAAAGCTAAATTAATTTCAACCTTACAATTGTACCTTGTATCTTCCTAAAAACGCTGTAAATATGCCAAGAATTTAAAATTAAAAAATTATGATCAAAAAAAAGAAAAAACTGAAACTTCCAAAAATCTAATCTTTCACAATTTTTGAAATGCAAGTGTATTGGATGTACCATTTCTACAATGTAATGCTCGGTAAAATACACTATCCATAAATAAAAGGTTGCAAAAAGGGAAAAATCGTTCGTTATTGGTCCAACGCCGCCATATGATAATCATGTTTTATTCCACGTTTTAACGCTTTTGAGGGACTGGGTCATACAATTAATGATTAAGGAACAAAATTAATCAGACAATAATCATAACAAAATTAAATTAGAACTGTTGATTCTTCAGGTGGTGTATTTAGAGTACTGACGTATGATTTTTTCATATTTTTTTACGCATCGCGTTTAGCAGGAAGTTGAGATAATGTATGATTTAGACTCAATTGTTGATAAATTCGATGAGGAAACAGATATGTCTTAACACGACTATTTTAGGATGAGTTATACATGTAGTATTGAGCGAAAATACATAATTCATGGGAAAGTTTGGAAAACCTTAAGTGACCCCACGCAGTCTCCTATTAAAAAAGTCCAATGGAAACCAGCAATCGTCAAAATCGGACCTTATTTAGAGATATTTTATGATCAAGGAGATGCCAGCAATCCCTTTATTTCTGCAAATGAAAGGTAACAAAAAGAGAAGCACGCTGCCTGCTGCACGCATTTTTTAGATAAACTATTGCTTACCTCACCTACCGTATAGGTAGGGTGGTAGCCTGGGATATGTCATACGAGAGATACACTAAAAAAGGGCTTGCGCAACTTGATTTTTTTCTGGGAAGAGTAAAATATACCCAATATTTAGATAGAAAAAAATAGAACCAATGGGACTA
>SCLG01000408.1:131724-149354 GCA_004367875.1 Oikopleura albicans
AACACCGCTCGTGAGACCTTATAAACGACCCCTCGTCAGATATTATTGAGCGACACCACTGTAAATTTGTTTCTTAGATTTGAATTACTTCATTGTACGACAACTGGCATAGAAAAGGAAAAATCTAAGTTTCTGTACTGTGATATCAAAGATGACACGGGCCAACATGTCCGATTTCGCGTTAAAAATAAGGTTTGTTTAAAAATAAAGCGTATTTTATAACACATACATATATTATAGGAAGAATTATACAAATTATTGTCTGAAATCAAAAAAGAACAAAAAAATATACAATTAGATGAGATCTGGAGGGAAGCAAACGAAGTTGCTACAATTATGAAAAACAATGGTTAGTGCGTGTATGGTACTTGCCAGTAAACTTGCTATATAATATACTGTATATGCATTATATCTAACCGTGGCCAGTCTTTTCTATGGGGTAATTTTTTAATAATTTGAACCACCGTACTAGTATTCGGTGTTTGCTGATGACTTAAATCATATTATTTGCCCCAAACCCCACTAAACTTTTCTCTAGTACGGTATTAAACCCGTACCATAATATTATGTTCAGTTCAGCCGATTTTGGATCAACGGCAACAAGACCTTACAACCGCGTCCGATCTGTCTGATAAACTCCATGAGAAATCATCAGGTAGATTTTTTTTTAAGTTGCATCAACTTGTAAAACACTTGTAACAAAAATTGTTGAACCTATCTACAGAAGGGTCTGGTTATAAGGTAAAGCCCAAAAAACTGACTTGACCTTAATACACTTCGAAAAAACTGACTTGACCTTATAACCATCTGAAAATTTTTTTTCAATAAGACATTGGTGCTCGCGAAAAGTTCTAAAAGACACACATGTAAAATCATGATTTTATAGAAAAAAAAATGTAAAAAGACATGATTTTAAAGATTTTGAAAGTCTTGTGACCTAATTACCAGACCCCATGTAATAATTTCGCATAGAAATTAACTGAATGTCCAATCTCCAGAATCGGACAGATTTTAAATATTTAAAACCTGTCCGATTCTGGAGATTATACTGCATATTCTTGTTCTCCATTAAAATGAACTCATTATACTTACGATTACACCTTTTATCTAAGGACATTTTTTGACCCCACCGAAAATCCGCCGGTTACATTGAAACTTGTACCCAATTTTACGGAAAAACCACCCGTTTAAAAATAAACCGTTTGATAATATTTAATAGGTTGTTCCCTGGTGGATGTCTGATTCGGAGTCGGCGATAAATTTTCAGGTCAATCTAGAAATCTGGGCAATTAAAAAAATGATTAGTTCAACAGTGTTGAAGGAACAATCTGTGTTTTAAAAATTTGTACAACTTTAAGTTATTAATAATAAAAAGAAATCTACTTCAGTATTCCACGAGTCTATCCGAAGTGTAAAACGGAAAAAGAAAAATCCGTGGCTTTGGAAACTTGGACAATTATGCGCCAAAGGGGCAACAGACAAAGAAGAAGAGGACATCGATCGAATGGTGAAAAAATACGCTGTAAGCGAATCATGAAAATTGTAACCAGTGGAATATGTTTCGGGTATACCTTATACCGTGTACAGATATATGTTGGTTTTATTAAAAAGTCACACTTTGACCTAACTACATATTTGCTTTCGAAAGTATCACACAATTTGTTAGGGTTCACCGAGACATCAACGCTCCTACACGAGTTAAAATATAAAATTACTGTAAAAAATTCATTAAGCCGTACACAATGCGTCCTTTGAAACGTTGTTTTCCATATTTCACTATTTTTTCGAAATAAATTCACACACATTGTATCGTGGATCTCATTGTCGAAATTCTCTTATTCTCGCTGAAAAGACCACTATAAGATATAAGACATGACCTTATAACGGTCACACCTTGTGACCTTATAACCAGACCCCCTGTACCTATTTCAAGAACAGATAGAGAAATTTAGTAATTTTACGTAAGATGCACTTGCGGATGCGTGATAAAGATACAAATATTAACAAAGGATGGGTTATAATTTATCGATTAAAAAAGACTGCATGACCGTAAATTTATTTTGTAAATCCTTGTCCTTAACAACTTAATAACTTATTAATAATAAGTTATAACAACATGCATAAATTTTAATGCCGCATATAGATATAATTCTTCAAAAGTTTAAAGACATTTTTAACCCGAGAAAGATGAAGACATTTTTTGAGATTACTTATAAAAACTCTAAAAAGTAATTACACTTATGACGGTCAAAATGAGAAAGATTATAACCATCCTCAGTAAAACCGAACTTTTTATTTGAATTGTATTTTTCTGAACTGATCTGCAAGGTGAACTTAAAATATATTGCACAGACTAATTATCAAAACCAAACAAAATGTTAAAAACCGGGCCACACTTTCGCTGTCCCAAATATGTTTTGAATTCGGACATATTTTGGTGGTTTTTGCGCTGTCCAGTTACCTGAAATGTGATTTCTTTCACTGCTTCAAAATAGGAATGACTTTTTATATCTTTATATTTTATCAGTTCCCGTTCTTCATGTTTCATCTCCAGATGCTGCCAATTCCACCTGAGATATACAAGAATTATAAATACATTGTACACATTGTACTATAACAAATAACTTAAGTATAAACAATAAAAAACGTCTTTCAAGAAGGCCAACTTCAGACCAGTATGAAAGTTAACAATACTGCGTACAGGGGAGGTTGGTTATAAGGTCAACGTCTAAAAACTGACTAGACCTTAATGCACTTTAAAAAAACTGACTTGACCTTATAACCAACCGGAATTTTTTTAAGATTTGATTTTCNAAATATATTTTGAATTCGGACATATTTTGGTGGTTTTTGCGCTGTCCGGTTACCTGAAATGTGATTTCTTTCACTGCTTCAAAATAGGAATGACTTTTTATATCTTTATATTTTATCAGTTCCCGTTCTTCATGTTTCATCTCCAGATGCTGCCAATTCCACCTGAGAAATACAAGAATTATAAATACATTGTACACACATTGTACTATAACAAAAAGGTCAAAAAAACTTACAGGGGGGTCTGGTTATAAGGTGACCTTATTAAGGTTAAGCCCGAAAAAAATGACTTGACCTTAGTACCGTTTTAAAAATTTTTATAAAATTTGATTTTCCCCAAAAAATTATGGTCTTAACTCTAGAAAATGTTAAAAAAAAGACACTATTTTATAGAAAAAAAAATCGTAAAAAGACATGATTTCAAAGACTTTAACCAGACCCCCCTGTAGTATAAACAATAAAAACGTCTTTCAAGAAGGCCAACTTCAGACCAGTATGAAAGTTAACATTATTGCGTAGTAAAGTGCTCCAATTGAATGAGGAATAAAAATATTATAACAAAAATCTGCTAAAATTAATGTACCTTTTAATTTGTGTATAAAACTGATGAACTTTTTTAGACTCTCCTTCGACGCAAATGATCCCAGGCTTTCCGGGCAAAATGAAACCTGTGAGACCAAGTTGGTCAGACATTGCCGCCATATTACGGCGTTTTTCATTCGAATAAATATGATGTGAATAAATCCATAAACGAAGAAATTCAATTTCTGCATTTGTTGACATAGTGTTATTGGTGGGCACAATTTTTTGCTCAAACTTTTCGAAATTTTCCTCAATCCACCCAATCACCTCCATGACTACCAGCTCGTCCGACTCCCGCTCGACAATTTCGGAAATTTTTTCGTCGAGCGCATTTTGAAATTGTTTATTGTCGCAGTTTTTCGTCGTCACCATAATTGTTGGGCGCACTTTTGGGTACAGTTCTGGCACTGAGATCCAGAGGTTAAACGAGGTCAAATTGATGGCATAAACGAGCCCGAGATTCACAATTTCCCCATCCGAAATTCGATCTTTGAGGTCTTCAAGGTTCGTCGGAGACTCAATCTTCAGTTCACCTTCAAACGTTGATTGGAGAAGTTCAATTTCAGCTAATTGTAACTCCAAAAACTCCATTCTAAAAATCATACGAAAAAAATCATAAAGGTTTGTTTTGTTTCAATTTAATAAGTAGAGGTTAGAGCGAAGTCGATTTGCGCCAAAATCAATTTGGAACAAATAGAAAAAAATATGATTTCGTATTTAGGGTGTAAAGACTATATTATGGATAAACATTTAAAACTTTTTTAGATCCTCTCCCAAAGTGAAAAAATATAGCCTATGTCTGCGCTTCAACGATGTTACTGAGAAAAAGAGTAATTTAAAAACATAGCTGTTACCATTTGCTCCAAATCGACTGTTCTAAAAATCGAGCGACGCTCTAAAGAACGTTGTGGGAAAATCAGTAATCAATCCTAAAGGGGCGAATTTGTGCTAAACTATTCTTTTTAAAATGTAAAATAAAAAAAAAACACAAGAAAAAATGACCAGAAACTCTTATGTTTGGACGTCATTGGCCCACAAATTTGCTGGCAACATATTTTCGTTTTCTATCCGCGTATCTGCTGAAAATTGTATGACAAAAAAAACAAACATATTTAGACGAATGAAATAACAGGCAGTATGATTTTAAGTTGTTGACCCTTAAAAAGCTACACATTAAAAACAGGTGATCTTCTTCTTCCTCATTGTTGACCAACATAAAAGGCAGCGACCGAGGATTTGAAAATGAACCAGGGAGAAAACTCCTTAAAAACCTTCGTGACATGAGAAAATCCTCATGCCACATGTAAGCGACTAACGAACGAATTTGAGCAAATAATGCGAGAATTTGGGTACAAAGGGGTCTGGTTAACTCATAGCCAAAACATTGTACAGGGGAGGGGGTTGGTTATAAGGTCAAGGTCTAAAAAACTGACTTGACCTTAATGCACTTTGAAAAAACTGACCTGACCTTAATTCACTTTGAAAAAACTGACTTGACCTTATAACCAACCAGAAATTTTTTTCCACAATAAGACCATATCGGGAAAAAGTTCAATTTTTTGTCAATATTTGATTTCCCCCAAAACATTATGGCCATCACTCTAAAAAATGTTTAAAAAACACTATTTTATAGAAAAAGAAGTGTAAAAAGACATGATTTAAAAAAAAATCCCAAAAAACATGATACTCAAAAAAAAACTGACTTGACCTTAGTGCAAAAAAACTGACTTGACCTTATAACGGCACAAATGACTGACCTTATAACCAACCCCCTGTAATTAACGATAGGAATGATTTCTACTGGATACGGTATACAGTCAGGGGTCTCTGCGCACATCGAGAGACCTCTGACTGTATATAACCGGTTACCATGCGAAATTTGCATTATTTCGATTAGTTTACAGTTAAGCAAATAAATACCGACAATCTAACTAAGGTGGTAAAAACTGCTAAATGACACACTGAATAATAGATAAGAAATAAATTTATCTTACAATAGCTATGGATACGATATAAAAAATTGACCTTATAACTCTACAAAGAACAAAATCTTTTTGAAACTACTATCAGACACATATTCTCTCCGAAACAGAGGAAGAGCATCGTACTGGCCCGGTGTTTACACTGGACATATTTAAATGTTTTAAGTCGAAATTTCGTGAAAAAGGCGCCAGTATAAACATATGATTAAACACACACAATTTATGCACATAATTCAGATCGTTATCACGTTGGAAAAGATATTTAATTGGTCATTTTCAACTCCATTTCAGGTTCGGGTTCGGTTTTTGTGTCGACCTTTGGCTTCTTTTTGGCTTTCTCACTGTACTTCGCATTTCTTTCTTTCATCGCATCATACTTCTTTCTACTTTCTAGGTTCAAATCGGGTAACTCTTCTGGATTTTGGTTTCCCCGTTCAAGAACCAGAGGAGGATAGTCGGGATCTAATTCGCCATTTCGATTGAATGGCTTGATTTGTTTAATGCTCGTGATCTCACGCACCTAATTTTTGTTTGATTAAGATGTGGAGACATAAGTGACATAAGTAAAAAATACACGATTTCTGCTGAAAAAACTGACTTGACTTTATGCCAGTCAAAATGTCTGACCTTATAACCAACAACGCCTGTATAAAATTAATCGCATCTGCAATTTGCGGACAATTTTCCAAAATTTGGTAAAATTTTGGCCCAATTTGGTAAAATTTTGGCCCAATACTATCGGCGCACCTATTTTATTTAAAACTAGACCTAGGTACAAAAATGATTTTCAAAACCCTTCACATATGTATCATAAACAACAGTCTCCAAAGAAAAGTTTTTTTTATAAATCCCTGTGTTTTTTCACACATTTTTCCCAGAATAACTTTGTCTCTATACCTGTTTTTTGCTTTGATCCGGACCAAAGGTAGCGCACAAAAAGCTAAATGCGGCTTTTGTCTTTGCATGTCGCGCGTTTAACCCTTCGGCAGGATAGTCCTGCTCTGGTTGATCCTTCCCGGCTGGTTTGTACTTTGATCGTTTGCTGATTAGCACACAACGAAATTTAATAAAATCACGGAAATGCGTCAAAATGATTTTCTCCGAATTTATTGTTCCATTTGATTTTATACTCATTTATTGGATAACCGATAAACTCAAAGTCAGAAACTGATATCATATCAGTGATGACATCATAAGTTGTACCATTGAAAAAAAATGTTTGTGGAGTTCCGTTTTTTATCAATTTCTAAACTGTGCTAACTTGCAAACGACCTTTAAGATGCACTTTTGAATAATTTTCCCATCGGGCTTATTCTCCAGCACATAAGAAATGCTCAAGTTTCGTTCGCTGATCACTTGGCCGGGCTGCTTTGCCCCATAAGTGGGTTCTTCTAAAATTTTCTTTGCGGCCCGACGATCCGCGTGGAGCTTGGAAATGCCCGTAGCTGTCGATTCGAACAATTTTTCGCCGTCTTGTGTACAGGTTAGACGAACCCGACAGTACATGGTTTTGGGGCAGTCGGCCACTCCGGAAATGATTTCAGACTTCATTTCACAAACTGCATCACCAATTCGCTGAATATTAATTTTTAAACTTTTCGACATTTTCCAGGAAAATGATAATTTTTGTACCTATTTGCCCTTAAAAATCAACGCAAATGTGTTCGTTAAGTAATTAAGTGTTGAATTCGACGCAAAAATGAACGAAATTCTAAATTGTATTTTTCGCTTTTCTATTATTTTGATATCAATTTGCAGCCAAAAATCGTCATAAATTATTTGTTTTTAATGAAAGACCGGGTAGTTGAGTAAGTGTTCTGTCAATTAGGTGTGAAATGGGTGGGTGCACGAACCTGCTGTAACTCATTCCAATAATTGCGCCTATCGACGCCATCATCACCAATCGATAGAACCGGGTGATTTTTGAGGCAATTATGAGCTGCATTTTTTTGGGCAAACAAAAGTGAACATCCCTCGCCAATGTAGCGATCGGCCGAAGGCAGAGTCAAGAAAACGCGAAAATATTTTATTTCGCTGTCATGCCGCTCAATGCCCCAGGTGACCATTTCATGGCCCTTCTCTTTCAGCGAATTATTCAGCGACAGTTTGGACACTTTAATTAGGATTACCCTTAATCTCGTTAACAAATAGGGCCCGCTTTCAAAATATCTACAAATGTAATTACTAATTTTACGATCAACTTTATCAAGTTATAAAAATCTACGCGTTCATCCTAAAATGAGCCAAATTTGAACCACATGTTTTTAGTAAAGACTCTTTACCCCACATATTTTGTGATTTTACTGTACTCTTAGTGTAAATATGAATGGGAAACCCCGACTAAAAGGCTGATTGGACAAGTGTCGTAAGTCAGAGTAAGGTACGGAAAATTCGAGCGGATTTCTTCCCAAATGAGTCCATCATTCATGGCCGAATCTTCGGTCGCTGTTAATACAGATTCCTTTCCATAAATTTTCCACGTGATGAGGCCACTGTCAGCAACGGTCGGCTTTTTCATGCCAAATTTTTGAAAAATTTGATTGACCAATTTCGTCTTGTCCATTCCATCAAAACTTTTGAACTTTTCGGAGGCAAACTCTTTCGCCAATTTCCAGGCGTTTCGCGTTATCTCATTGAATTTCTGCATGAATTCCATTGCAGCAACTCTCTGGGCACCTTAAATTGACGTTTTCAGTATAGGCTAGACTGTATAAAGATATTTTTTTTGAAAACAAATTCACATAAAAAAGATTAGAATAAGAGTAAATTTGTCCGACATTTTAAAAATACCATCTGATGTATAATAACAGAAGGATTATAACGTGATTTTGTTAACTCTATATTAAGGAGGTGTCAGTCATGTTGTGTACAAACTAAATCCGAAAACCAGTAAAGTCCATTTTTGTCACACATTTGATGTTTTTATTATAATTTAAGGTGTTAGCTATTGTTATCAAGTAAGGTCAAGTTTATTTGACCATGAAATTCTAGAAANAAAAAAAAGCTTACACATTTTTGAGCACCTAGATTATAGGAACATTTGAACACAAAAACAAAATCAATACCACCAACACTGTTCAATTGATGGACAGTTCAATTTCACATTTTTGACAAGTTCAAGTGCACGTGGGCGATTGGCGGGGATACTTATGACCTTGGAAATACAACCATGTTATAGCAGAAACTTTGATTTCATCACACAAGAAAAAAGTAATGTAATCGTAAGTGTGGAACGTGTTTTATATCGTTTTCCCGGAAGGTACTATTTGTAAACAACATGACTGACACCTCCTTAACTATATAAAAACTGACTTGACCTTATAACGGTCCAAATGGCCGACCTTCTAACAAATCCCCCTGTAAACAAAAAAATTTTTTTCGTTAAAAACCTTTTTTGGTGAAATCTGACTTTGTATAAGTGAACTCCTGGGTTTCTCCCTTCTTGTCAAGTTTAGCGGCGTTGATAACACACGTCCAGAGAGAACTGTCATTATTTGTATTCACGGAAACGACAACTCCCTGACAAATGTCCTGCATTAACCCGTACGTGCAGATTCCATACGAAGACATCGGCTCCATTGTCTTCATCACAGCGCTGTTCTTGAGCGCGTTGAGCAGCGCATTATGCTTTGCAAGTTCTAGATACTTCCCGTAACCCTCGTATTCCGTACCGTCAGGCAATTCCAAAGTTACCACTAAACGCATATATAATCAGAGGGTCTGGTCTTCAGGCTTTTCTAACAATATTATATATCTACGACTTATTTTTTCATTATGTAAAATAAGCGGCCTATACTTGAGTCCGGTATTTTACCTCAAAAACGTGACAATGGGAATTTTGAAGGTTAAAATAGATAACCTAAGGTTAGTTATAAAAACTCAATAAATTCGATTAACCAGCGGACTCGGAACCGAGTTAAAAATCATTTTCAAAATCATTATTAAATGACTGTAAGTCATCTTACATGATGACGTACAGTAATTGATAAAAATAACTACGGGACATTTTTAAGCAAAGTAATTATCCCATACAAACCTAATTTATCGTTGACCTTCTTGTCAATGCGGTGAAATTTATGACGGTTGTGACATCTATGTTGCAAGAAAAAGTCCATCGATTTNGTGACATGTTTGTCGATTTTATTTCGAATCTCCTCATCCGAAGTGACCAACATATTTACCGGGCGATATTTGACGCGTTTCGCCGCCTTAACCCCCTCGGCTTGTTCGGCCGTACGTTTAACCCCGCGTTGAGAATCTGTTTGTCCATAAGTTGAATCTGGGGCAAAACTCGCACCGTCACCCAACCATAACGTCGTATCAACCTAACGAATACAAAATTAAGGTTCAGGCTACAAAAAACGGATTTTAGGATAAATTCAATTGAAAATAAGATCTCTAAAAAGACATGATGTTTTAGATGCCTCTTTTATCAATGACTTTTTAAAACAAAACACGTATAGTCTATGACCCAAAAGCGTTACGAACGGACTCGATTTTCTTTAATTTTCTTGACCAGTGATGACAAATTAAGCTAAAATATTTTTTTGTAAAAACCTGTTTTAATTGGTTGGGCATGAGTAACATCAGATAAAGGTATAGTCGTTTTCTCGCCATTTTCTTCGACCAAGCTTGGGCTTCAATTTTGAGCCCTTCAATTTCACAACTGGCTTGGAAAAGTCTTGGTGCAATTTCGGTTTCTTCGGCATTTCCTTGCGCCATTTTCTCGCGGACAACATTGATCAGTTCTTGTTCAGCTCGGGTCCGACTGGCCGGCTGTGCGGGGCTAGGCAACGGATGCCAAAATGCAACATCATACTCATGCACGTCAAGTGCGTGCTTCAATTAGGCTATCAAATTGAACAAATTTAATCAATATATAGAAAACTACAGGGAATGTTGGTAATAGGAGCAATCTAAAAATAGCGTTATTGTTTAACCCCCGCAGACCAAAACATTTTATTTCCTCCTAGACCAGACATAGGTAATAGGAACTGGATTTAGTCATCAGCCGGGCTTCAGATCGGTCATATTCCTATATCGGTTTTTATAACCGGGCAAAGTTGACAATTGCCCAAACCGAGTATGAAGTATAGTTACATGCACATTTTACCAATTAGATAAATCGGTAACTCGGTGACACCGCTTCACATAGTGTCTACAATATGTCCAAATAAAGTGGACTAAAAGTTCAATATGCTATCTTGGCGTTATCCTGCTTGTCAACATTTTGATACTATTTTGTTCCGTTTGATACCCTAACTGAAACATATAACAAAGTTTCAAGCAACCATCACGTTTTGCCAGATCCTTTGACATTCCAAATCCATGGACATTTTCGCCATAGGCTTCATAAGTTACGCGAAACTTCGGTGTTCCTTCTTTGGCATTGTTATTAACGTCAACTTTTGTATGCACAGGAATGCGACTAAAATTTAAATTGTGACAAAAGTCGGATGTCATATTTCGAACCAACATGCAAATTTGTCTGATATTTTTTCGTCAAATTTAAAAGCCGATTTCAACACTTGTTCAGTGTCTCCTTTTGACATAGTCTGACAAATTTTTAAGTTTCTTATTTTTCTCTACAATTTCTTTACAACAAATGCAAACCATAGTATGATGCTTGGATCTCTGGGAACGCGGGGTGTGAGTTGTGGTTGGTTCATTGGAATACCGTCAATACTGAATCCCGTCGTACAAACCCCATCCCAAACTTCTTCCTCGGCTCGTTCGCCCACGGACTGGACAAGGGTTGTAAATCCACGTTAGGGCATCTGTTTAATTATAATTGTTTTTAATGTACTTATAAATTTGTCAAGGCGATTTTTTTTATCCAGTAAAAGAAAAAAAGACATGATTTTAAAAACTTTATTAACAATAATGCTTTTGATTCGACCTTAATCTTCTTATGACGGACCTCATGAGTTATGGGCCATAACTTATGGCCCATCCTTGAACAAAAATAACTGGACCTTGACCCGGGACCGTTTTTGAAATGCATATATGCACTCAAAGAGATATACTATCGGACATAAAATACGAGTACTAGATTATTTTGCTAGACCGTTATTTTGAAAAAAACTTGAAAGAAAATAATTTTCTACTCGTATTTTTTGCCGATAGTATATCTCCTTGAGTGCATATATGCACTCTAAAACCGGTCCCGGGTTAAGGTGAAAAAACTGACTTGACGATATAACGGTCACAACTTCAGACCTTATAAGCAGACCCCCTGTAATACACCAAACTCGAATTTACACCCCTAGACTGGACGATGGCGCGATCTTCGGGGTTGCAATAAAAACTCATCATCGTCTGGCGGACCGTCTCCATCATTTTCGAGCCGGGTTTAAGTTTTTCTATTGGAACACAGAGAGTCGTCTGGTCCTGATCTTTCCAGTCGACCCCCATGTAGTTGGGAGTCGAACGGGTTAATTCCCCATACTTCCAGACTTGTGAGCCTCGCTGATGAAATAGGGAGCTTGTAACCGTTTAAAGTTTAGGTCAAATCAATTAATGCATGAATTTTAAAAGTACCGGCATGCCGCGGCAGTCAGATAATCCAAATCACCTTAGTTGAAGCAAGGTTATTTGATCAATTCAGATTCACTTTCGTCGAATAAATGTTTTAAAGATGACAAGTTTGTGCCTGATGTACCATCAGGCACGTTTTAAAGTTTTTATAATACTTGCCAAAGTGCGATCAATTAAGCGTTCTTCACCAATTTTATTACTCCCATTAAACGGAATTTAGTTTGTATTTTATACCGTTGATTATTTTTAGTATTTTATACCAATTGTCAATTTTAATGTTATGGCTTTCTTGTTAGTTAATGATTCGGGTTAAACGAAAAAACGGACCTTTGTTTCAGGTTATTTCCGATNCCGAGTTGGGCGTTTTGATAGGTTGCCTGGGTGCCGACGGATTCAATTGGGAATATATTGGTAGAATCGTAGGTAAAGGGAACCGTGTTTTCATCAGCGTTGCCATATTTTGAAAAACGCTCCCGTTTTAGGTCCGCCGCTAGTCGAATTTGGGCGGCGGCCAAAGCGATCGAATTCTGCATTTTTTCATTTGGGCTCACGTCTTGTTGACACACGTCCATTCCTTAGGAAATTCCTAGTGAACAAATTCACTGTCTAAATAATGGGGTAGTTTTAGCGTCAATAAATCGGAGAAATTATTTATTACATAATGTACTGTCAGTAAAAAAGAGCATCTTTTGGGGGGTTAGCTTTGATATGGCAAGTGGGGATATCACCTGAGCACGTTCAAAATCCAATCATCGCTACCCATTGAACCTAACTTCTTACACACGAATAGACACTGGTCCATGGACCATGGAAGAAGAGGTTTTTATATACCCACCTACGTTGGCAAAGCTAAACCCCGGAACTTGTTTTCTTAATTTCTTTACTGACTCGGAAACAGTTTTTTATGTCCGTTTTTTAACCCGACTAAAAAGAACTTTCGCGAGTCATCTCTTGAAGCCATGACGCCTTTCTATGGATACGAGTTGATCCAAAGCTCTATAGATATGTACTGTATTTTTTGTCAGACTAAAAAACGGCTCACTGTACCTTAATGATGAGTAAAATCATAATTTCATTTTTTTTTTCGTAATGGGTGATTTAGGTGAAAGTAAAATAAAGAAAGAAATAGAAAGCAATTGATTGAACCAAGAGCTTTTTTTGAAATTTGAAATAATCTACACATGGCAGGATTTGAAAACTAAAAAAGCTTCGAAGAAAAACCGGTTTGGCATAATCCTATATCAGTATTTACTACAAACATATGAATTCTTTGCCGAATTGATTTTAAGGACGGGTCCGTCATGTAACATGACTCATGTTGTACCAAAATGAACCCGAAAATCAGTAAAATGTACTTTTCTCCCAAATTTGATGTTTTTACTAGAGTTTAAGATGTTAGCTAACATTATCAAGCACGATCAAGTTCATTTGGCCCTTGAATTCCAGAAATTTCGAGGTTTCAAAATTTCGACCAAAATTGAAATCAATAAAATTACTCATACATTTTTTTAATTATTCAAGGTTTACATGTTTTTAATATGTAATTTGTACATAAAGGTAGTCTACAAAAAAGTTCAATCACTTCAATATAACGTGCTAGAAAAACGTTTTTTTCCGAACAGCAAGTTTGTAAAGAACACGACGGACCCCTCCTTAATTTGATTCACATCAGAATCGGAACTTTCGATGAAATTTGGAAACACAAATTAAGTTTAGATAGCTATTAAGGACATAGAGTTCTTACTCCCACTAGGGGTGCTTTTTAAAAATATTATATCACTAATCCCAACACCTAGTTGTCACAAGACGTATCTAAATAGCTTCCCGAATGAAAGTAAGAACTTTATTGTTATGAATTACAGTTCAAGAGCTTATAACGACATCAAATGCTTTGGCATAGTTATCGTTTTATATTTTTCGAATTGAAATGTTGTTTTTTGGAATGTGAATTCAGTTGGCAGGTTTGGAAAAAAAATGTCGTAAACGTAAAATAATTAAATGTTCATGGTCATATTTCGAATGCCATTAATAATATCATTATTATATTCGTCAGGTAGAGCGACATTTTCAAGGACTTCAATATTAATTTTCTCGAAGTTTTCGACTTCAAGATCAATTTCAGCTTGTCGTTTTGACTTAGCCGGGATTGCTTGTTTCTTGTTGGCAATACGCAACGAACGACGCACAGGTGTCGCCAATAAAGTGCCGTTTTTGGCCTGCTTATGAACCTGAAAAAATTGATGTAAATTTGGGTTATAATTTAGATAAATAAATTTTCCTTAATTGTTATGGTCCATGATTTATGAAAAGAGCTTTTCATCCAAAAAAAGGTGAAAAAACATGATTTTAAAGATTTTTCCCAAAAAGCATGCTACTAAAAAAAAACTGACTTTACCTTAGTGCCTGAAAAACTGACTTGACCTTATAAAGGCACAAATGGCAGACCTTATAACCAACCCCCTGTACTATTTCTTTAGGTTGGTAATTTAGGAACGCCCCTAACCCATAGTTAGAATGGATTCCGGGAAAATTGCGCCGAACATAAACCTCTTGATTTTATATTGCAAATAATTGAAATATACATGTATGTAATCTAACCGTACGGATCGAATGACGGTACTTAAAAATTCCGATTTTTAACTTTTCACCAGAAATTTCACCAAAAAGGGCAAAAATATCGATTTTTTGCTCCGCAGTTTCCGTCACAATCCATCCTACCCATAGTCTTCACCCAAAAAAAGTGGAAAAAGACATGATTTATATAAAAAACAATTATTACCCGTGTCGTTCTAAATGTATATGGCTCGTTCTAAATTAAAACCCAAAAAAGTGAAAAAAGATAAGATTTATCTTGAAAAAAATGACTTGACCTTAGTGCAAAAAAAAGATGACTTGACCTTATATCCTTATAGAATTTTTTTACCGAACGACTATCTTAGGGAGAAACGCTTTATCCTGCGGCTTTTTGAGGACCAAGTTCGCAAGATAACTATGTAATAGGGACGGCTTAATTTAAGACAGATCAGGCCCATGAATGTTTTTCTATTAGCTATGTAACATACCACGAGACGATAAAACGTGGCGTTTAGAAGATCTTTTTTATAATTGTGTATTGTGTTATCTTCCAGTGTTTCGGAAATGAGAGTTAAAGCCGGCTCGTCCTCACGTTTGGAAGCCATACCATTGATCAATGTTGACTCGGCGAATTTTGAGCCAACACTTGGTTCGAATTGAATACTCAGTTCAATCTCTTCTGCATCTGAAAATCGATTTCAAAATGGTGAATAGATAGAGGAACGTCATAATAGGGGGCGGTTTAGTGGTTTCAGAAATCATATATATATTTAATAAATATATATACACCACCTAACACATTATGTTAACACACGTTATGTTAACAAAATAACGTTATGTTAACACTTTTTGGGATTTGATTAACTTCAATTTCCAATTGTTTAACCAAACGCCCTACCACATTATGTTAACAAAATTAACAGTTTTTGACGTTTAATTGTGTTAACATAACGTGTTAGGTGGTGTATATATAAATCATTAATATATTTAATACAGGGGGGTCTGGTTATAAGGTCAAGCCCGAAAAAAATGACTTGACCTTATTGCCATTTAAAAAAATTGTGACCTTATAACCAGACCCCCCTGTAAATATTATTTATATAAACCACATTATATGGTCCATATACCTTCTAAGCACATGTTCTAGGACATTATAGGCGACCTCTGTTATAGTTCGTGAGACATAATATCCTATTCTTAATAGGCAATTGTTCGTTATATGCATACCCCCAGTTGGTACAGGGTGTTGGTTATAACATCAAGGTTTGAAAAATGGTCTTGACCTTATAAAAATTTGACTTGAGATCCTGGCTAAAATTTATAGCTGTCAATCTGGCTTACTTTATAATAATTATAGCCAACAACCTCTTAATGTTCATTTTTTTTTAATCGGCTACAGGGGAGGTTGGTTATAAGGTCAAGGTCTAAAAAACTGACTTGACCTTAATGCACTTTTAAAAAACTGACTTGACCTTATAACCAACCAGATATTTTTTCCATAAAAACGGAAATTTTTCTTAAGATTTGATTTTCCACAAAAAATTATGGTCTTCACTCTAGAAAAATGTTTAAAAGACACTATTTTATAGAAAAAAACGTAAAAAGACATGATTTTAAAGATTTTTTNAAAAGGGCTCCCAGCTCAAGAAGAAGTACATTCGACCAGTCGGTCTTGGTTTCAAGACGCCACGAGAGGCACACGAGATCGCATACGTCGACAAGAAGTGCCCCTTCACCGGAGATGTTCGCATCCGGTTTGTAACTTTTTAAAGTTTAAAAATATTGTGTAGTGTAAATACGTTATCAAATCGCCTCACTTGAAATAATGATAAAGAAATAAAATTGTGTTTTTTTCTGAATCCATTTATTCTTTAAGGGTGGTCTGCTCGATTTGTTTACAAACATGCATGAAAAAGAAAACGTTATTGTGGACAAGGCATACATTCCATCAATTTGAAAATGCCATGTACACATTTTTCCAACTTTCGGCAATCATTTCCCATCTTTTCACGCACCATAACTATTGACAGTGACCTTGAACTCAAGGCTGAACTTGGCACTTCCGGTTTCTCATTCGATTTATTTCGTTTGAACGGCGTGTTGGATCAATTTCATTTTTTGTGGGAAAAGTGTGAAATAAAAAACTCTACAATATTGTCAGAAAACATTTTCGATTTTCAATTTATTTTTCAAATTATCTCAAAATTAGTATTTTTCCCTATTTTTAGTTGAAAAAATAATAGTGATCCAGGACCAAATCTGAAAATGTTTTCTGACAATTTTGTAGCGAAGGGCCTTAAGATTATCAGAAAGAAAGAATCAAATAAATACCAGTTGCCGTATTTACGAAATAACTTTTTTGGCACATTTTGGAACTATATTTTTACGTAAAAATGATAATGTATCGTGCAGTTAGCACTCAAGTCGTGCCTTGTTTGCCCCTAAAGTTACTGTGGAGTTACCCTGAAGACTGTTTATGACGATAAAAGACACATTAAATTAAAAGAAGAACACAAACAAATTTTAGCAAATAGTAATCGTGCGAGTGATTTCCCAGTTAATCGAAAAATTTGAAATTTTGAAATGTTCAAAATTTCTAGAATTCGTGAATTAAGTTATTGTTTTGCACTTGAACTCATTCACTAAACCTTTACAGATAATCTGAAGAAAACTATATATATTCAATGCGGTGTAATAAAAAAAATGATGTTGAGTTGTAAACAAATCGAGCAGACCACCCTTAATTTTCGTGAAGTGAAAAATATTTTATGCGAATTGTTGATTGATTAATTTAGCGCCAAAAGAAATAAATGAACAAACTAATGTGATGATTAATTTATTTTTTATCGGGCAACTCAGTCCCAGTGAGGCGAATTCCAGACTTATAACGGTGTTAGTTACAAAAAAAGTCTAAACAACAGGCTAAAACCTTATATAATAGCATTTAATCAGATGGTATAGGTTGTCAACATCACAATCCTAGGTTTTCATTAAATTTAACGCGGGATTTTAGGCCACCAACTTTAACAGTCATGCGCATCGAGTTTACTAGAACAGCTAGCTACCCAATTTGCTCTAGCGCGCCAAACAATGAACGGAGTTTTTTGATTATTATTTTATTTTGAAGCCCTGTTCTTCTCTTAC
>SCLG01000409.1:0-33815 GCA_004367875.1 Oikopleura albicans
AAGTATTTCATGTATCGGCAATTTTTGAACTTAAATCCGTGGGTCGGCAGATGTCTGTATCTTCAGAGATATAACAAGTTGACCCGTTGATTGAAAAGTTACTTGACACATTTTTCAAAAGACTGTAATTAAAATAAAATAATTTCTGGTGAAATAAAACACATAAATCATAGTTCATTCGGCGTCCTGTAGACATTTTGAAGCCAAAAACTCGTTAGATGTGAATCTTTTTGAGTAAATCTTGTTGCCTATTCTCGTTGAGTAACTGCATGTCTGCAAATAACTGTCAAAAATGTAATTGAATTTCCTGACTGCCGTCAAGATATTGCCATCAATTATACTGTTGAATATATACATAGGTAAACTGCATAACGTTTTTTCATGCCATAGGCTATAATTTAAAACCTATAATAATAGGAATAGGCAAATAGCGGTTTCCTTAACTCCCAGAGTTGTTAGAGTTCAATAAATTTTCCGTCCTAAGATATTAAGAAATCACGCAAAAGCTGACATTAACATCTCTGAGATTCTTTAAGATAATATTAACACTTCCGGTATTTCTGTAAATGGATCACTTATTTTTTTACAATTTTTAACGGTATCGATCTAATTAACATACTGTCCATTAGGCGTGTAAAATTTTAGCAAAAAAAATAACACACTATTTTAGCTAAACCCCGGCGAAAAATCACGACAATTTATTCATTTGGTACCTGGAAAAGAATATGAAGTAGAAATCTGGTCAACTACATGTGGAAATGGTGATGTTGGACCCCTTGAATCACCACGGGTTTTGGAATCTATTCGTGTGCCTCCGCAATCACCAGGCCGCGTACGACAAAAGGATCGAGGTGGAGATTTTGTTGAAATGTGTTTCCAAGGGCCCACAACTGGTCACTTTACTGGTTTTGAGGTAAATAAAATGGAACTAGTGAAGAAAGAACTAAAACGTATACAATATAAGTTCTTACAATACGGTAATAATATTGTTCTCAGTCAACATACTTTGTTGGTAATTATGAGACACTTTCATTTATCACTGTACGCCACTATTTGTCACGCTTAAGCGCGCTTAGCCACTTTTTGTCACTAAATCGCCCAAAAACGTCAACATGAAACTGTCGTCGACGACGAAGAAATTCAGATGCTCAGGATTTGAATGCGATCAGCCAAGAGGAGTTTTGTAGTACTCAAGACAGATGTTTTTAGTTTATGGCTTATAAGCTATAAGTTATAGCATATGAGTCATAGGTACATGTATGCCAACTGGGATTAAACTGACTTATTTTGTGCGGCCCGCATGAAACTGCCTAGGACGCTATGAGAAAAAGAAGACGAAAAGAAAGAGGGCAGTAAAATGCAAAAGTGTTCAAAAGGCGCTCTAATCGTTCCGAAATAAATAAACCTAAGTTTACTCTGGAAAGCCTAACTTTTTTATAAGTGGGCGTAAACAAAATTAAATAGTTTCGGGCGTAAAATTTAATTTCAAGAACGATGATTCTATTTTATTCTTATTAAAGTTTGCGCGCCAATAAATAAAAAAATCGTAATTCAGATGTCCAAAATTTTATTTTTTCTTCAACATGAAAAAAATCCGGATTTCTAATCAACATATGTATATTAATTTTTGTGATTGAAATGGAATCGCCGATCTAATGAAGAGCCTTAGAAGTGTCCGTTAATAAGCAGTAACAAATCACGTGGGGACAAAGTATTTGCGTACCAATCGAAACGGACGTCTATAAAAGACCTATATGTACACCACCTAGATTTTCCAACAAACGGTTTTTAGGGCTTTTATTTGACTTAAAAGTTTCCTCCACAAAGGTGTTTGGCATTTCTTATAAATTATAACACATATCAGGGCTCGGCATAATCAGTTGACTTGCTTGGCTTGGCTTGGCTTAGCTTAAGTTGGAATTTTTTNATACCATTTTTGTTTCTCCAGAGTCCTTTAGGGATTATAGGAAATTTTTCACAATATCGTTTTTATGCTAAAATCATCAAAATTGCTGAAAATTCGTGGTAATACCCTCTCGGTATTAGTAATATAACTTCATTTTGATTTTTATAATACAGTTCAAACGTCAACGATATACACAACCATGATAAATAATGCGGAATAATAATACAGACTATTTTCACTGTCTTTGAAAAGTAATCGTCCTATAGACATTTGAGATACTCCTACAGGATACTCTACATTGAGTATGGTGATTAATCTGAGAACAAAAAAATTGTGAACCGATTTTAACTCGTTTCAAACAAGTTTGTACAAATTTTCAGGTTATTCTGATCATTATTTATGCCTTTTTCGTGACCTTTGCCTGTTAGGTCCAAAATTCCCCTCAATCAGTTTTTTATGTTACTTTTAGCGGAATTAGGCTTTTGAAATTTTTTTTTATTCCAGTCTGGGAATTTCTGATATGTAGGCCGTGTACATATATTGGTGCGCATTTTTAAGAAAATACGTTTTTGCTAAATACGTTTCTGCTTTAAGTACACGAGAGTGTAGTTATAAAGTCAAGCTCTAGAACATTTATCACCGAATCCCAATGCGTTTTTTTCTAACAGGCATCTAATGATTAGCTTCTAATTATGAAATTATGTTTTGGTCATTATTCATGAAACATGCTGTACTCTTATTACACGGCCTGTGCTCGGAAGCTAACAAAATTCATGGAAATTAACATCTTTTCCATCATCGTTTTGTTAACTTTCGTAGACAGGTGATGTTCACATCGGAATCGGGCGAGCCCCGACTTGGATGCTTGATGTATTGACCAGACTTTCAAAGTTACCAAACCCTTTATCAAAAACATTCATATAAAAAATAGCTCTGAAAGATTTATCAGATGAAAAATATTTTCAAAATGTACTAAAAGTACTTTCCGTCAGAAAATATTGAAATACAAATACGGAATCCTGAAAACCTGTTACTTTAAGCAGGTAGTGTGTGGATTAAAAAAATTACCACTATTCGAAAAAATGCTACTACACTCCTTAAGGGTTTATGTGCCCATTTCGCGACCTGAAAAGTGGGCACATACACCAAAATTGGGTACATAAACCCGCAAGCGTAGACGGAAAACTTTGCTGTATTTTTTTGGGCACATAAAGCGACGGTCGGACTCTTTTGTATCAAATTTGAGGATTTGTATCAAATTTCAGTCCATAAACTGTTCATCTTGTTCTTGTTAAGGGGGTAAATGTTGCTCAATTTCTCGAAAAAAAGTCTAGCCGAAAAATCATCATAAAAATTGAACGACTGACGCTATGAATTAATTTTTTTTGTATTAATAACTACAAGCATTTTCTGATGCACTGGTTTATTAGCCGATCTGTAATATGTCCGTACATATCAGATTAATTTAATCCCGCCAAAGTGACGAATATTGAATGTTTGGCCAGCACGTTAGTCTGAATTTTTTGAAACGCTGACAGTCGGTTCTCATAACGAAAGCGCATATTATTGTTGACCCACTTTTTTAATTAATTTTTTTCTCTTTGAGTTGCGGACGAAAGTCGGCTCAATCTCGAGTTTGTGGAAATATGAATGCAAAAAAAGCATAAATAGCTCANAAACAAAACAGTTTGTGAACCGATTAAAAATCGTTTCAAACAAGTTTGTACAAACTTTCAGGTTATTCTGATCCTTATTTATGCCTTTTTTCGAGCTACGTCCCTTTTTAGTCCCCAAATGCCCCCTGCAGGTTCTTTTATTTTGGTTGCTCCTACGAGTTAATTAATCATTTTAACCCGTATTTTTACCCTAGCCCGATTGGACCCGAT
Source organism: Oikopleura albicans (assembly GCA_004367875.1). Taxonomy (NCBI): domain Eukaryota; kingdom Metazoa; phylum Chordata; class Appendicularia; order Copelata; family Oikopleuridae; genus Oikopleura; species Oikopleura albicans. Next base: position 3,793 of record SCLG01000409.1, read on the forward strand.
TTGTTCGGTAGGCTTCACGTTATTTTGGCTCTTGGACCCTAGGGTCCAATTTGGGCTGGTTTTGGTCAGTTTTATTACAATTTTTGGCGACCTACGTAAAATATAGATGTGTCCCAAAAATCTCTGACCTTTTAACCAAACCCCCGGCACAAATTATCAAGCAAAATTGGCCAAAAATTAACCATGGAAACCGAGCGGACAATGCTATGATTTTCATTGTAACTTAAATGAGAATCTGAATTTTGATTTAGTATAACGGCCGTGTTTCATCAAAATGAACCAGTTAGATTCTCAATAAACTAATTTGCACATGGTCACAGACATTCTTTAAAATGATTCGACATCTCAAACAAATACTGTTTATAATATAAACTTTATACAGGGGGTTGGTTATAAGGTCAAGGTCTAAAAAACTGACTTGACCTTAAATGCATTTTTGAAAACTGACTTGACCTTATAACCAACCCCATTTTTTTTTACAATTTTGTTGAATTTTTCCCAAGAAAATATGGTGAGCGGGAGGTNGGAGAATTGCGCAATACCAAATTGTCATTATCCAATGACAGACCTGCCTGATAACACAACGAGCGGGGAATTTCGCAATACCAAATTATTATTATGAACCGGTGCGGAATTTTAAAATCCTATAATAATACTCATTGTTTAATTACAAACAACTCCCCGCGCTGCCTGTAATTGTTATTGTCAAGTAAGACAATAAAGTAGGGAAACAGACTTCAAAAAAGTAATTGTATATTTGAATTTAATTGCCAGTCATTCTGGTAGATTTTCAGCACGATTTAACTTTTTAGCGTTTCTTCGCGAAATATACAGTGAATGTTTTTAACAGAACATACAATTTATATTCCACAATTAAACGCCAAAAAAATTATGCTAAAATATGCCATAATATATTCCGACGGAAATACCAATTGTGATATTTCGCACGGAGTATCACATTCGGATATGAGATTTTTTCGGAATTTCAGAATTGAATGTCATATTCCGTAGCGTAGTATTAAAATTGGTATTTCTAGTTGGGGCGTAGGGGCATTTTATGGTTGACGTTGGGAAAAAATTTAAAATGTGCGTTGGCGTTTCGTTGGAGCCCAAACGCATATTTTACAACACTGACGTACAGCATAATCCCGTACAGCAATTTTCGCTGTTATGCTATCCCCTGTAAGTTTGTAGATTTTACCGTTTTCGGAAATAAAAAAATGGTCTACATTTTGCTAAAAGAATTCGTAAACACAATTTTTACATATTCGAATGTCAAAATTAAACGTGCATTGTGTAGACGTTAGGGTGAACCTACGTAGACGAATAACGAAAATGGAACATACCATGGTAGGCATTACATTACTCGAAAGAATTGCGAAATACGTGTTTTTTGTACGAAATGAAAGATAATAGAAAATAGGTGGTACGAAAGATAAAAGTACAACTGGTGTTGTGAAATTAAATTAAATTCCTTTTTGGTCAGTATCCAAACTTTATAAGCTTACAAGTTATAACTGTCGTGTGTGTAAGGAAATTAGTGTGTGTATGTAACTCCACGCCTTCCTGTGAATGGTCATAAACTCAGATATACAAGAAGTTATTATGGTCTTCAAAAATTGAGGGAAAAATATGGGCTCGCAGGTACTTTGTTGACATTGGAAGTGAACACGCCGAAAGAGAAACAGCTAGCCTTCACGTAAATTAAAACGTACTACACAAGGACATATTATTTTACATTCATTATAAATGTTATTCACAAATTTTTGTAGTGTTCCAAAGTTGATTCACTAAAAACAAAATTGGCAAAAATATACTGTCTCGACCTCCAAATTGTGCAAAATTGTCATGATCAACTTATCACTTATACTTTTTAGTGTGTTTTTTAGTCAAATTCTACACAGAATTAACTCTATCAAAACCATTTGTGTACTGATACAGTGTCGTACACCCTTGCGTTGTTAAGTTGTGACTCCTGTAATCTTGTACATTTAACCGTTATCTTTCGAACTTTTAAAGCCAATTTTAGAGGTATACAGGTTAAGCCTCATGAAAATCGGCTGAGCTTTTCTAGAATAGAGCAATTTTCGTCTTTTTTGTTGCAATGGGGTGCTCCTATTGGTCAATATTATTTTAAAATATGCCGACACGGTATACTAGAAACGCGCGGCCAATTTTCATGAGACTAAACCAGTACATTATACCAATCCATTTCTATTATAATTTATTTGCATTGGATTTAATTTTTATGCAAAAAAAAATAATCGGTTTTTTTTTTAATTAATTTAGAGCGCGGAAACAAAATGCTGGTCGTTATAGACGTTATATATCCGTTGGGATATTCGATTGGATTCAACCTAATTCATAAATATGTCTTGCCCCTGTTTCGACCGGAGTCCCTCAAAGCGCGAAAATACTCGAGTTTTGATAATATTGCGATTTCGCTTATTCACTCTACAATAACCGGAACTGCGGCCATTAGCGCCTTTTGGGACAATTTAGAATTGGTTAATAAACTGGAAACGTATAATAACGACTTTGTAATGGCGGTTCTCAAATTTTCGTATGCATATACGGTGTATGATATGTATGATCTGCTGAAAATGAACAACTGGAATCCTATGTAAGTTATCTCGCGGTTTAACAATCAAAAATATTATGGAAAAATGATAACATATGAAATACACCGGGTGCGCAGTTATCGGGCGTCCAGTTATCGGGCGGGTTTGTGCTGTTATCGGGCACCCTTCGCTGTTATCGGGTTTTTTCTATATTTTTGGATGTATATGACCAAATTTCCCGCTCGTGCTGTTATCGGGCACCCTCGTGCTGTTATTGGGCGGGTTTTTAACTTTATTCCGCTTCCGCCCTGAGCAGTTATCGGGCGCCCGATTACGTTTTTTTGTCGCCAAACCCACCCGATAACTGCGCACCCGGAGTATAAGGATACAGTTTGATGATTCGAGTTTTGAGGCCTTCAATGCCGTTTATCACGTGACTGAATTAATTTAAACGCAAACTGGATATTCAACTACAATCCACTTTTTCATTTTGAGTCGAATTGCAAAATTAGATTTATTTTACCTCACAGGGGTACGGGCGTGTAAATAGACACGCAACTGGGGTTTTTCGTCGATTTAAGGCATATTGAGGCCCCGTAGGGCAAAACGGGTATTGGTGACCCCCCTCAACTTTTCGAGAAAATTCGATTGACGGTGTTTTTTGCGTAGGTTGAGATTTCAAACAGCTCTCTCGGGGGCCCTGGTGGCCCAAATCAATTTCTGAATAGTCAGATCGACGTTGTTTGACGAGCGCTACAACTTGGCTTTACCATTTTTTCTGAATTATTGCGAATTATTGTGAATTTTTTAAGTACGTATTTATTTACACGCATTTTCCCCATACGGGTTCTCAAAAACTCCTTCCCCTGAGAGTTAATTTTTTCTTTATCACTTATTTTTTGTTCCGTATTCGAACTTAAATCGATTTTTATCCATTTATTTGTAGGGCAATGAAAGTCATGACTTTACATCACCTGATCGTTATCTCCGTTTCAGGGAGTATATTTTTGACGAACTCATTTGGCGGGTTCGGCATGATGGCAATGTTGATGGAAGTGAACAGTGTTTTTTTACATTCCCGTGCTCTCCTACAATACTGCGATAAACGTTCAACTATTGCATTTAAAGCCATTTCGGTTGGCAATGTAATCACAAATGTAGTTTTCCGTCTCGGCGTCAACTTCATGATCTGGAGATGGTTCGCAGACAAGTCCAACGATGTAAAATTTGTACTTGGTAAGGGGTAACCCTATTTCTGTTCGGAAAATTGGGCATATTTTTTGATACGAATTTACATTTTAGGTTATTATGCAAACTTCCTTACATTAGGACTCAATGTCCAACTGCTCTACCAGACGATAAGGTCCGACTTTTTCCGTGGTGATGACTCGGTGCATAAGTGTTAAACAAAGTATTGTGTTTAAATATCTGCAAATAGTGTATTTTAATTTATTTGCGCTGCAACGAGCAATTTTTTGCCTGAATGTTGAAGAATGTAATATATACTATAGTACATGCTTCAGAATTATATATTACCGGTAACATGCCGGAATTTTTTCTGGTAGATATGGTAGAAGTGAGCAAGTCGAAAATTTAATTTTATTTTATCTACAGGTTCAGACCTTAAGCTTTAATTTGAGTCGGTGGTAGATGTGGTCTAGAAAAAAGTCGTTCTTTTGCGTAGGTTGGACATTTCTAACAGCTCTCTAGGGGGCCCTGGTGGCCCAAATCAAGTTCTGTTTAGTCAGATCGACGTAGATTGACGAGCTCTACAATTTGGTTTTGCCAGTTTTTTTTCGAAAAATTTTCGATTTGCCCACTTCTACCATATGGTATATCACTGGTAAACACATGGTATACCACTGGTAAAAAATTCTCGAATCTGAAAACCTAAAACATGAACACCCGTCGATAGTTTTTCTCATCAGAAAAAATAGACCCTGAAATAGTTCTAAATAAAGGATGAAAAGCATCGTCTTATTTTCAACAGCGAATAAGTCTCCATGAACTTGCTGCGGATAAGTGTGACGATAAAAAGTATAAGAAGTAGTTTATATTTTTGTTATTGTCTTGAGTAAGAGATAATACCGCATAAAAACCCGCTAATACCGAAAAATTGCCCGTTTAGTAGTTCGTAAGATAACGGCGCACCCTGCATAAGTTATGCAGCATAACCTTTGTTTGAAGGTCATTTGAGGGTGATACCATGGATTCGGTAACCGCTCAACATCATTTTTTAACGCCGGCAAACTACCAATCAAATACGTATACAACGGTGTACTAAAAGCATAATTTATAAAATGAATAATTCACAGAAAAAAAAAGGACGAAAGAATTTAATATACATTTCATTCATCAGTCAGTCATCGAGTCAGTACCGAACAGCATTCGGTTTTGTGCGGAGTTGTCTATTGAGACTCATCTGCTCAGTTTGCATTTTTATCAAGAGTTTTGTTTTGTTTTTGTTTGTCAATTTCGAAGCCAAGTGTCGTGTTGGTTTTGTTAATGAGAGAACGGGGTTACATAAATTGTTACACATTGGGCAACACCGTTGTTTCCATACCAGTCGTCAGAAAGACCAATCTGTAAAAAATGAGTGAGTTTTTATTGTTAGTTTCTTAAGCCCTACCAAGCCTTTTTAAAATTTTTTTTATTATAAAATAATCTAAACGTCATATTAATTTCAAACCATATCACATGGGCCATGTCAAAAACGATTTTGGGAAAACTTTTTAGCAATAATAATTTCTTAACTCTCGGAGGAGGAAGGAGTTTTTGGGGACTCGTATGGGAAAACGCGTGTTTATATACACACTTAAAAAGTTCAAAATAATTCGCAATAATTCAAAAAAAAACGGGTAGAGCCAAGTTGTAGAGCTCGTCAAACTACGTCGATGTGACTATTCGGAAATTGATTTGGGCCACCAGGGCCCCCTAGAGAGCTGTTTGAAATCCCCAACCTACGCAAAAAACCGCCAATCGAATTTTCTCGAAAAGTTGAGGAGGGTCAGCAATATCCGTTTTGCCCTACGGGGCCTCCATATGCCTTAAATCGACAAAAAACAAGTTGTGTGTCTACATACACGCACTTCCCCCTGGGAGGTGAAAAACATTTTCGGAAAATCTTCCAATAGCCTTTACAGGAATTGTAGGAAAAAAATCACAATCGTGTTCTGATAAGTGCGTGAAAAAAATCGACAATAAGGGCCCTGTAACCAAAAGGCACATATAGTTCCGTCTGAGAGTTAATTTAGCAGATAAACTTACTTCAAATTGTCGATAGTCGGTATGGTAATGGTCATCAATGTTAACATATTCCCAAGCAATATCATCCCACTCTTTGTTTCCGTCGGGTTTCGTTTGGTCGCTGCAGAATGTTATCAGTGTATCCCAATTGGCACACGAATCATCGTTGATGTACTAAAGTAACCCATTATTGCATGCTTTGAAAATGTTTAAAAATTTACAGAAATGTTTGAAAATGTAAACAAATGTACACATTTTCACATTATTGTATGGGAGATTTAAAAATGTATAAAAACGAATAAAATACATGAAATTATATGAAAAATTATAACAGTCTATGAGTCATAGACTATGACAATCTATGACAATTTTTGAAATCAAAATTTTCCAGACATTCCGCCTACGCCCTGCGCCGTTATAGGGTCAAAACCCGTTATCGGGTCAAAACTTGTCCTCGAAATGTTGACCCAATAACGGCGCAGGTGGTTATTTTAAAAAGGAAAATGTAAGAAAATTTATAAAAATATTTAACAATTTTTAAAAATGTATGAAAATGTATGAAAATGTATGAAAATGTATGAAAATGTATGAAAATGTATGAAAATGTATGAAAATATATGAAAATGTATGAAAATGTATGCAAATGTATGAAAATGTATGAAAAAATTAAAAAAAAATGTAAAATTTTGTTTTATACTGTACGAAAATAGAAACAAAAATGCGTGCATAAAAATAAATTATGGTCCATAAAAGAGAAAAAACTCATTTCTAATTTTTTTTAGAGAATAAACTTACCAAAAATTCCTTATCAAGTGCTTGTCGATAGTGTTGCCAGATGAGTTTGGCCGCCATTCGTCGCATTGGTGGTTTTGTCAAGTTAAGGTCAGCTCCAGAAACTCCATACTTAGATTTAATTTGTGTTTTGATATCACTGTCGGATGGTTTGTCACCCAATTGTTTATTACATGTGCCGTTTTCGTAACAGCCGTCCGCGTGGGATGCCCACCACATAGTGTGTTTGTGGTCGATATGTTCCATATGCTCAATACGCTTATTGATTTGAACACCAATAGCAATGCGATGTTTGCTGTCCGAGCCAACTACCATGTTTCGGCATTCTTAAATAGTTCGATTTTATCACAAAGTTCAAACGTTTTTCACAATAATTTTTGAAGTGGGGTACTTTCGCAAGCATTTGTGGTCGATAAAACAAATTGCTTGAACTTACAATAGCTTTTCCTGATTTTTATAAGAAAAATTAGGCGAAGGGTACTTTCGCGACCATTAGTGATTGTGAAAAACCCGTTTATGAGTACTTTCCCGACCACACCATTTGGTCTTGAATTGCTGTTCAAAATATGGTTTAGGGACCACATGGTCGCGAAATGGTATTTTGGGTGAGGTTTCTCGACCACTGTTTTTAAGTAGAAAAAATGGCCGCGAAACCTTGTTTAAAAACCATATTTTGAACAAAACAGTTCGCGACCAAACGGTGTGGTCGCGAAAGTACTAATAAATGGGTTTTTTCGCAACCACAAATGGTCGCGAAAGTACCCTTCACCTAATTTTTTCTTATAAAAATCAGGAAAAGCTATTGTCGCGTGCTTAGCTATGGTATTTTCTGGGGCCTAAGATTAATCATAATTTTTAATTAATTTAGATTATAATAATTATAACAATTTAATACTATTTTATTATTTATATAATTTTTTGCGAAAAAAATGAACTTACGTTTCGAGCTGGAACCATTAAGGGGGCGTTCCCGGCATCCGGTGTACCAGTGGTCAAAACAGGTTTCTGAATCGGCCTCGCCACTTCCAATACCATTATAATCGGTACACTATTTTAACACTATAAGTACGCTTTCACAAACTACTATACACTATTTACTTTGTATTGAATTTTTCCATCGCCATTTGTGGTCGAACCGTAACCGTTTGCATTAGCAACAACGATAACCCAACCGTCCATTGGCCACAGACTTTGCATGTATTGCAATAGGGTCTGTGAAATTTCTTTATTCGTTGTTCCCCGGTTTCCGTTGCCTGAGACGGGGCGATCCTATCCGAGGGATATGCAAAAAATAAAATGCAAACTTCATTATAAATCAATAATATGACCGGTATGTCTCAATTTTTTCAATTTTTTACACAGGATGCGCAGTTAACCGCCACCCTTCGCGACGTCCTCAACTGGCGGTTAACTGCAAAAGTGGCGGTTAACTGCGCAGTGCGTAGGCGATTTACTTGGAAAAAGTGGCGGTTAACTGCAAATAAGGGTAAAAGTGTCAAAGTGGCGGTTAACGGAAAATACTGTTTTTGACCAATGAGAATTGGGGAAAAACCCTAAAAGGCTGAGTCATAATTTTAAATTGAAAAATTATCATGATATGAAAAGTTTTTAATTAAATTTTTGAATTAGTAAATTTAAATAAAAGTTTTAAACAAGTTTTAATTTGAAAAATAATCAAAAAATCGAAGATTGAAACTATATTTTGAATATTTTCGAAAATCTGTGAAATTAACAATTAAACAAAACTTCCATTGTTATAAAGAAAGGGTATACATATGTACGGAATAAAAAAACATTTTTTTTGAACTAACCTAACAAACTAAATTAATGAAAACTTTGTACAAAAAAGACATTGATCATTCAAATAAATTAGTAAAATTGATCACTCAGGCTAAAAATTCCACCCAAATTACCAAAAAATTATGGAAAATTCCCATNATGTGTGACAATTCCAAATGGCGGTTAACTGCGCAGGGCGTAGGCGTGATCGCTGGAAAATAGTGGTACCCCTAACTGGCGGTTAACTGCAAAAGTGGCGGTTAAGAGGGTGGCGGTTAACTGCGCACCCTGTGTAATTGAGAACCATTAAGAGGCACTATTAAAAAGCGGTCAATTTTCGATCGTTTTGAAATTTTTAACCGCGGTTAACCGGCGCGTTTGCATTAAAAGTTTTAAAACTCTGCCAAAGGAATGGTTTTCTCGAGTGGAGCGCCTTTTCGCAAACCGCTTTACAAGAACTTTATCCTTATGCCGATCGTGCTTATCTTGACGGTGATAAATTTGATTTTTCTCCTGGTTAAAAGTCAACGCATTTATGATATGTTTGAAATGACTTATTGGCCGGAAAATCTTGCGGATAATTTAACCGAATGGGCAATTGAACTCGAGCCTTTACCAGCAATTGACGATGATAATTATAGTTATTTCAGACCAAGGTTAGTTCGATGTAGCGCTAGACCGGCATTTAAGCCTAATGAGCGTTTCCGAAAAAAGTACCTTGGGTTATTTCTGTATCTTGCTAATGTTCCCACGCGAGAATCGTAGGTTTATACAGCCAATCAGCGGCCGTTATTTAAATTAGCGTTCAATAAGCGCGCCAAATTGAAGGTAAGTTTAATGGCGTGACATTTTAGTAAGATATAGAAATAATCCATTGTACGGTCATGTTTCATAGAATTAATGTAATTATTTTTTAGTCTCTTTGGATTTGCTGTAGCTCATTTTTTCCTTGCTTATGCATTCGAGCACTTTCTAACATTGCCTGGATTGAAACGCAGTCGGCTAACGTCCAGAAAGGTAAACTATTCAAGTTTGGAAAACCTCTAATTCAAATTTGCCAACCGTCCGTTATACTGTTGCTTGTACACCGATGGCGAAGTTGATAGTGGTCGCCTAGAACTGGACTACAATACTATGTTTAATTTTTACCGAGTGGTGGCAACATTAATCCGATGAAAATATTTCCATTTTGTTTCTTAACAGTTTTACGAAACTTAGTTTATTCATCTGGAAAAAGTTACTTTTGTTTCGGACGTCTTAACCCTTGTTCTCCACCGGGATACAAATTTGTATCCCGACCCCTTTCACTTCTTTGCCGTTCCTAAATTACGCGAAAAAATTACTGTTTGTCTTGGCTGAGGATTTCTTACGGCCTTTGAGGGGTATATGAATTTTAGTAAAACAATTTTTTTTTTTCAAAATTTTTGCAATCGTGGTCAGAGTGCGCCCGATTTTGGCCTTTTTTGGCCTTTTTTTTCGCAATCAAAACTTTAAAGGCGTTTTTCGTCACTTTCTGGTTACAATTTGATTTTCACCATGCCTGGACCAAATGTGCGCTGACTCCTGGCGGTTCGANCACTACGCCGTTTTGTTACAATTTTCCGTTATGTAACATTTTGTAAAAAAAACGCGTATTTTGCAACACTTTTGAGTTACGTAATCACTATTTTCCGTTATCTTACAATTTGTACCAAGAAACACGTATTGCGCAATTTATTCGTCCCGTTATGTTACATTTTTTAATTTTTCTGGCGTTTTTCAGCGAAATCGCCTACGCACTGCGCCGTTATGTTACAATTTTCCGTTATGTTACACTTTTTTTGATTTGATTTGGTAACATAACGGCGCACCTGGTAAATTATATTTATGATCCCTATCCTGATCCAATAGACGGGAAGCCAGTCGTCCAAATTCCTCTTCCCAGTTGTCCCGCGGGGCTCTCACGGGTTTCATATGGGGATTGACAATTTCGTCATGAGACGTCTTTCCATCGGCGATTGCGATCCAGTCGGGATAATTGTCGCGACACCATTGGTACGTTACCTTACCATCGGGACAGGGTTGCGGGTACACATTGGGATCAGAGTTATCTCCGCCGCAGGGCATCTGCGCAAAAGCGCATCCGGCCAGCAAACTTGACGCAAAAATTTTCATTTGAATGGCAAAACAAATTAACTAATAATTTGGGCACAGTGTTCCATTTATGATTGTGCAGTGTGTAAAACTTCTCATGCGATTTGGCCGTGCGCCCAAACACAATAATCATACAAGAAGAATATGCCACATACTATATGAGTGTATTTTTTGCATAATAGCTTTGGAAAAATAGACTTTGTTGTTTGAAGTTCATAAATTAACAAAGTCTTAAGATTCTTATCATATGGGAATAATGATAATGTTAACTCTCAAGGAAAGGAGTTTTTGGGAACCCGTAGGGGTATATATACACACATATAAAAATCGCAATAATTAAAAAAACTGGTAAGACCAAGTTGTAGAGCTCGTCAAACTTCGTCGATCTGACTATTGAGAAATTGGTTGGGGCCACCAGGGTCTCTAGAGAGCTGTTTGAAATCTCTAATTTACGCAAAAAAGAATACCGTCAATGTTATTTTTTCGAAAAGTTAAGTGGGGGGTCAGCAATACTCGTTTTAACCTACGGGGCCTCCATATGCCTTAAATCGACGAAAAAACAAGTCGTTTGTATGTATATACGCATTTCCCCCGGGAGTTAATTAATAATATTTTTGACGTAATATTTAAACTAGATGAGCCTAACACTTGACAATTGAACTTGGCGAAAACGTCTTTAATTTGAATTAANTGTGCGGAAATATGAAGTAGAAACATGGTCTAACATACGGTATGTTATGTTACATACCGTATGGGGACGCTCAGAGTGTGAGGATGACCTCAGAATAGCGTTACAAATCATAGGAAAATTGCTCAAAGCCTCACAGTCAGAGTACCCATACGGTAGACATATGATAAGTTATAAAAAATCCCCGCTCGTACCGTTATCGGGTCAAAATCTACCATTTTTCCGCAGCCAGTGAAAATTCCCGCTCGTGCCATTATCGGGTCAAAATTTGCCATCAGAATTTTTCAGACATTCCGCCTACGCCCTGCGCCGTTATCGGGTCAAAACCCGTTATCAGGTCAAAATTTGTTCTCAAAATTTTGACCCGATAACGGCGTAGGTGGTGTAATAATATTTTTGACGTAATATTTAAACTAGATGAGCCCAACACTTGACAATTGAACTTGACGAAAACTTAAATTTGAATTAAATTTGACCTTAATTTGGTCAAAATTTATCGCTTTGTGGGCGCAATAACTCTACAGGGGGCCGCCAAATAAGGGTCGCTTTCGTATTTTGAAAAAGCCGAACTATGACGACCGGACCCTTATTGGGCAAACTCAGGATAACCGGATTTAATTGCTGTTCCTGTATGAAAAAAAATGTTTTACCGATCTTTTGTTTGATTTTTTCAACAAATTTGAGTTCAATAACAAGTTCAATTAATTATGTCCATATTGGCCGAGAAAATAGTAAAACATATCTATAAGAATCAATGCTAAAATCAGCTACCCTTATTTGGAGCAATAATGCTTTTCTCGAAAAAACGACTCTTATTTAGCGCAATCGACCCTGATTTGGCGAAAGCGCCCCTTATTTGAGAGGCCCTTATTCCGCTAACGCCTGTTTTTTAATCACACTTTCATACAATTGATTCCGTTTGAAGGATATTTTGTTGAACCTTTGATTAGTAATGTCGTCAAGAGCACTATTTTTTTTTGCTCAAAAAAGGATCTTTATTTAGGGAGCGTTCTTTATTTGGGATACTGGCCCTTAGTTTAGTGGGGGTTATAAAGCGGGGGTTAATTCAGGGGCTAACACAGGTTGAGGAAGATTGATGGTTATAAATTGATTCAGTATGGGCTCAATACCAAACCAAAAAAAAAACAGAAGATTTCCGAAAGTTTTTTTTTTTTTGGAAAATCTAATTGACATGCATTAGCTTTTAAATTAACAGACGTGTTCCCAAATATCCGTTATACAAAGGAAAGCAAAGCCTGAACAACTCGGACCTTATTTATAATTTATAAAAAGGCTGGACTATTATGTGGCATTAAAACACGATTTATTGGTCAGGCCAGGTATCTAAATAGCAACGACGAGATAAATGTACTCAGACTACTCTGTTAGCCGAAAAATGACTACCGTAGTGAAGTTTATTTGTCTTATTTTTATTGCTCTACTTTGTATGTTAAATGTGCCAGTAAAAAGCCATCCGCTACGTAAGAAGTCACCCGATTGGTCGAACTTAACCAACGACTACAGTAAGAAATGAGACAGAATTGAATAAAAACACGACAGGATTGGAAACAATTTTTTTTGCAAATATCGCAGTGATTTTCAAACGCGAAAAAATAAATAATGTTACCGCTTTTTGATAACGTTGCTTGACAGCGCGTCTGAGACTTATGTGGCCTTTCATTAGTCTTTTTTGAGTGCGCTCGGCCAATCACCGAAAGGCGATTTCTTTCTTTTAAAATAATTTTGTATTACAATCCCACCCTCTTAAGTGCCGCACTTAAGAAGAAATATGCATTTCCGCTAAAAAAATATTTTCGCGTTTAAAAATCAGGACGATAGAAGAATAACGTCCATTTTTTTAAAAACATTTTGAATTTCAATTTTATGAAATCGAAAATAATAAAAATATGAAAAAAAACAAATTACACCACCTGACGGGTTATCTTACCAGTAGTTATTTTACCAAGATTGGGTTATCTTACCCCTTTGGGACGAATACGTATGCATGTTTCCGCCTACGCCCTAAGTGCTTATCTTAGCAAAGTTGAATTATCTTACAGTTTTTTTAGGGTAAATAGCGGTAAGTTAACCCGTCAGGTTGTGTATCTTATTGACCGAAAGTGGTTTTAAATACTTCTATTTACCACTTTAATAATACAATTGTTGAAATTGTATAATGGTTGGTCGTGCCAATTAACTCCCAGGGGACAAGTGTGGAAATTTACAAAAAACCCCGGATCGACCGCAAATGCTTGTTAACCCGGCTTGATGGAAAATAGCTAAAACACGTAAGGGCGTTTTGTGCAATTTGGCACGTTTGTCCCCTACGGATTGTATACCACTTGGGAGCCTCAGGAGTTAAAGACACACTTGAAACCAAATGCGGCTAACTTCAAAAATTTAGGCAACTCATACGACGATGACAGTTATGATGACGGTGCGTACTTTATACTACTTAGATGATTATTCCAAATCAAATTCGATCCACAACAATCATTTCAGAAAAAAAAACTATTGGAAGTTCTTATCAAAAGCCATTCCTAATGTAACATTGACCTTTTACCATTTTTAGTTCTTAGTTTTCTCCACCACTTGGTGTCTGAAAATGGACTGTAAATAATTATTCTTGACCTTCCTTCGATCAAAAAGATATGTAATAAAAATATGTGTACTTGAAAGGCGAACTTATATGGCAAGAACCACCTGTCTACGGAAGTGAACGCTCAGAGGAAAGAAGTTTTTGGGAACCCGAAAGGGGGAATCCGTGTAAAGAAACACGCACTTAAACATTCACAATAATTCGCAATAATTCAAAAAAACTGGTAAAGCCAAGTTGTAGAGCTCGTCAAACAGAAATTGATTTGGACCACCAGGGCCTCCTAGAGAGCTGTTTGAAATCTCTAACCTACGCAAAAACACCGTCAATCGAATTTTCTCGAAAAGTTGAGGGGGGTCATCAATATCCGTTTTGCCCTACGGGGCCTCCATATACCTAAAATCGACGAAAAAACAAGTTGCGCGTCTATTTACACGCACTTCCCCCTGGGAGTTAACAAAACGATGGTGCTAAAAACGGTGTTTGACTTTTGTTTACTTCTTGGATTTTTGTTAACTTCCGTAGATAGTGTGTTAACTAAACCTGGAAAATAGGATGCGTAAAGACTGTTAATTTCCCCGATTCTTGCTAACTTTCGGGCTTTTTCGTAATTTCAAGGTTGTTAACTTCCTTAGACATGCGGTGTATTGAAAATATAATGCTAAATTTCGAACATATTTTATTGGCGGCAGATAATATTGATACAGGCTGCATGTTGACTACTTTATAGACAAGTAAGGTAATAGAATTGAGTTTCTGACTGCGTTACAATAAATAAACGTTTAGTTTCAAAATTTTCCAAACAGAACAGCTCACAATTTTTCGGTGGGCGAGTCCATTAAATAATCTGGAATGCCATATCCAAAAAGTTCGAAATCGAGCCGGTAGGTGTCGTACAGTTTTGTCAACGTCTCTTGACTCAAACCGGAATAATACTTTTTGATCATATCAGTTGCGGTTGCTTTTTTGAAATAGGGGTAACTCACTAAGTTACCAACGCCCGATTCCTTCAACAGCCAAGTAGCATCTAGAAAATTGTTTTTTAGGAGCAAGTAAAATAACAATTCCAGGCCTATTTATTTTGACTCTCAGGGGGAAGGAGTTGTAGGGAACCCGTAGGGGGACAATGCGTGTTTATATCAAACACTTAAAAAATCACAATAATTAGCAATAATTCAAAAAAAACTGGTAAAGCCAAGTTGTAGAGTTCGTCAAATTACGTTGATCTGACTATTCAGAAATTGATTTCGGCCACCAGGGCCCCTACAGAGCTGTTTGAAATCTCCAACCTACGCAAAAAACATCCCGTCAATCAAATATTCTTGAAAACTTAAAGGGGGTCAGCAATACCCGTTTTGCCCTTCGGGGCCTCCATATGCCTTAAATCGACGAATAAAAACAAGTTGTGTGTCTATATACACGCACTTCCTCCTGGGAGTTAAAGAAAATTATTTCGGGGTATATTGGAGAAAAATTTACAATAACCAGTTTTCGGGAAAATTTTAAGCTTCTCGAAAAAAACTTCATTGATATTTTACTTAATTTTGATAAACATTTAAATTAATATCTATAGGTGGACCTATAACTCAGCAACAGGAAACTTTTTGTTATAATTAGACCCGGCCTGACCCTTTATGATACTACGAACCTTCATAGATGGACTCGACTTTTCCGATAAAGTCCCAATCAATTGCGCAAAAATGACAAATATCATAAAACCGGGTCCAATGACGGACACGTACGCCATAATGGCCACCAGCGGCGGCTTCCGGGCCACGAGCAATTAGGTACTGGACAAACGCGTGAAACGATTCAATATCATAGGCTTCAAATTCTTCGGTCAAATTTCGACTCTCCAGCATTCCACGTACCTAATTTTAGACTTTTTTTTACAGTTTAACTTGAAATTTTAAAAACAGTTGCTTCTGGGACCGACTGTTTTAACACGGATTTTTTTAACACGCAATTTTTGTAACACGTTTTCTTTAACACGGATTTTTTTAACACGGAAAGTTTTTTACGAGATTTATTTTTTAACACGATTTATTTTTTAACGCGATTGATTTTATAACACGATTGATTTTTTTTAACACGATTGATTTTTTAACATGGATATTAAGAAAAATGTGTTAGAAAAATTCCGTGTTAAAAAAAATCCGAGTTGAAAAAGTTTCTCCCGTTGCGTTTGCATCAACTCAATTTCCTTTTTTTATCTAACATAGGGTGCGCAATTAACCGTCCACTTTTTCCAATGAAGCTACAAAAAGGACTTTAAAAAAGTGATTTTTAACTGATTTCGTCGGTTTGTATTTTACAAATTGAACCATATTTTGGGACGTATTTATATTCACCTTTTCTCCAGCTTTTCCCCGAAATTCTTCGTATGCTTTGTCTTTATAAGCGGAGAGCAGGCGTTCAATTGGATCGCGTACGACTGTAAACTTATAATACGTTTTCAACATTTCCAGTCGTTCCTTGACGGGGTAGTCGCCAATTTTTTTCAAATTATAATGCTCAAATTTTCGTGGTTTTCGAATCGCCAAAACATTTCGAACATCTTCGAAGCGTGGATCAGTGAGTTTGATTAAAACACGCTTCCAGTTGCTGCTGCCCACTTTTGGGAGTTCGCAGTATAGAATTTTATGAATTGGGTCTACAATCATCGGAAAGTCCGCGTCATTATGATGCTCTATGACATGTTTTGAAATGTCAATTTTTATTCTAACACGCTTTTAGCACGAAAAATACCGCTCACGAATTCTACAGTATTAATATACTACACCGGGTGCGCTGTTAACGGGCCCCAAAAATATTTGGAAAACTGGCCGGTTAACGGCTCAATGCGTAGTCGTCAAACAATGTTATCTCTGAATAAAGGACCCAAAAGTGATTGGTTAACTTCCAGGGGAAAGTGCGCGTATATAGACATACAATTTGTTTTTCCGTCGATTTAAGGCATATGGAGGCCCCATAGGGCAAAACAGGTAATGCTGACCCCCCTCAACTTTTCGCGAAAATTCGATTAACGGTGTTTTTTGCGTAGGTTGAAGATTTCGAACAGGTCTCTAGGGGTTATGTAGTGTTTCGTCAAAAATATTTCGTCTAAAAACGCGTTTCGTCAAAAAAAATGTGTGTTTCGTCGACAAAAAATTGCGTTTCGTCAAAATTTGACGAAATTTATTTAAAGATTTTAGTCTGTTCGATTTAGGTGTTTTTCGTCAAAAAATTGACGTTTGTCATTGACGAAATGAAATTTATCAAAATACATTGAGCTAAGATTTTCTACGTCAAAAAATGGTTTCGTCAAAAAACTTTTCAAAGTGTAATTAATATTATACGTATATAGATTACTTTGTCCCTAGGACGTTTACTTTGTCCCTAGGGCGGCATGGTGAGGCACTCGAAAATTTAAATCTATGGTCAGGCGCCCTTCGGACGCCATAACCCTAAAAAATTTATCTTATATATTAAATTTTCTGCGAGACCTCACGTGTTCAGGACTTTGTCCCTGGGACGGTATGCACCTAACCCTAACTCTAACCTTATTATTATAAATACAGTCCTTACTCCCATTAGGGGCGCTCCCATTAGGGCCGTTTATCCCATTACGGCCGCTTTTTCCGTCAAAAAAATGATTATCCCATTACGGCCGCTTTTTCCGTCAAAAAAATGATTATCCCATTACGGCCGCTTGTTATACGGCCGTAGTTTGGGGGTCAATAATTCAATAAGGACCTTTTTTCTTGGCGTAAGTCATTTATTTCTAGACATGTGTGTATTGAAATGGCTTAGTTAACAAAACCAACTGAGATAGCTAAGATATTGTCCCAAAAAGATTGTCAAAAATAACCAATAATTTTAAAAAAAATCAAAAATAAACCCTTCGAATGCTAAACTGTCACATACATCATGGAATAGGTGGTAAAATTAACATTAAAAGTTCTATACGCCATTTTAACATAAATTTGTCTCAAATTAACCCTATTAGGGGCCCTAATTCCATTACGGCCGTTTATCCTATTACGCCCGCTTTTTTTGAGAACCGAAAACGGCCGTAATGGGAGCAATGACTGTATATAAAATACTTTGTGCCTAGGACGCTATGCACCTAACCCTAACCTCGTTATTATACGTATATAAATAACTTTGTCCTTAGGATAACCGGGTTATCATAACCCTAAATTTTTGGTGTTAAAATAAATCTGTTATTTTTCGTCAAATTTTAACGAAACTTAATTTAAAAAAAATATGATCTCAAACTCAGACGTCTTTCGTCAAATTTTTGACGATAGGCGTTGACGAAACATTTTTGACGTGAAAAGTTTTTGACGAAATAACTTTTTTGACATTTTGTTTTTTTGACGAAAATTTCCATTGACGAAACGCTATTTAACCGTCTCTAGGGGGCCCTGGTTGCCCAAATCAATTTCTGAACAGTCAGATCGACGTAGTTTTGCGAGCTCTACAACTTGGGTTTACCAGTTTTTTTTTGAATTAATTATTGTGAATTTTTTAAGTGCGTGTTTACTGTTAGTACAGTAATATGTTAGTACAGTATATACACACATTTTCCCCCTACGGATTCCCAAAAACTCCTTCTCCCTGAGAGTTAAGGGCGCATCTTGTGTATTCGGACTTTTGATGTTTTTTGGCATTCGTACACCTGAAATTTGTGGGCAGCCTACAATAGCCAATTTGAATATTTATGAACATTTTAAACTTTTTTCATTTTAATTGTGCTTATCATAAGAGAGTAGTGATTTCAAAGCATGGTTCCTGGATGATTCACCCATTCCTCCAGCATTGTATCATTGGGCATATATTTACAATATTCTCTAACCCTTTCTGTCCGACTTTTATAAATCTCATCGCGCGTTTCGTCTTCTAAAAATTCCATTGGTTTTGCCAAAATTTCTGGTTCCCTGAGCTCTTGGGGGACATCAGGCGTTGAGGAACGTTTTGTCACACCGAGAACCCATGGTCCCTGAGCTAGGTTTGTATGTATCATTTGTCAACAATAAAAAACCGAGCTCTTTATGTTAATGACGTGTGGGAAATAGATGTTCAAAATTAATTTAATTGATTATCTCGTCCACATTTTCATGAAAAATCTGGATCATCTCATTTTTACCCCGTAATGGGTGACCCGAAAACGGCAGTGTGGTACACTTACCCCTAATGATAAGTGGCCCTGAAAAAGTGGCCCTTATAATAATTATTTATTTAGAAAAGGGTGGCCCTTATCAGGGTTGTAAAATCACCCGTATGGGCCGACCCCCACGACCCGACCTCAAACGACCCCAACAAACTTGCCCCTACTCACTAATATTTTTGAAAAAAATATTAGTGACTGTCGGTGCGAGAGGGTGAATTTTTTGTCTAAAAGCAGTCCTTATTTTAGGTAAGTGGCCCGTATTATAAGAAATGTGGCCCTTATTATGAGGGGGAGTGTGAATCAGGAATATTGGTATTTCTATTTGACTGCACTTCTAAGACAAGATCACATTTATTCTGAATTACCCATTTGTTAAATAGCCCGTTTTTCACGGATTAATGATTTTGATTTAAAAAAACTCGAATTTGTTCCATGTGTTTTTATGTCATGATTTTTGCGTTTGTATTTCTCTAAGTCCAAAACATGAACATTTTAAACTTTTTCTTGAGTATTTTTCTCTTTGAGGTAGATATTTATACGCTTGAAACTTCTACCATTTTTCAAACCCTAGTTCCTGATGTCGTGTGGAAAAATAAAAAGCGCCGAAAATCAAAAATGCAACTGCGCTGCCGATGCCGATCCACGAGTTACTCCGATTGACCATGATTTTCATACCTCACACAAAAAATTGGCCTTTTCAATAAAAAAAAGGAGATTTTTTTGGACTTGAAAATTATTCAATCGGTTTTTCTTTTTAGGGTTGTTGTGATGTAACTAAAATATATCAAAAGAGGCTTGTTTAGCCGACGAGTCTTCTGCCTCCAGGCGGTGGTACCATGACAAAACTATTCGTAAATCAATCATGAAATTCTTTCGTGCAATTTGGTGTGATACACTTTTCATACTATCAATTTTTTTAATTCATCAAAAAGTGAAAAAGGTAACATACCGCCGGTATGATACCGGTAATAATTGCAAGTCTTTTTTCGATAACTAAAATTTTTCAGGATCCTCAAAATCATGGTCAAATAATAATACAAGAAACTACCAACAAAGTATATTAACAAAAAACTATACACAGGATGCGCCTTTAGCTGGCCACCCTTTCACCGGCCCAAAAACCAGTGTATCGGCCTGTCTGTAAACAGCGCATCCTGTGTATTTTAAATGGCTACTAAACTTGATAAAACAGTGTTTACAGCGGCCACATATAGCGCTCAAGAAAAAATCTAGAAAGGTCAGAATGGACTCAGTTCGGTCACTGAGATCGAATTTTGAACCGGTTTTGTCATTTAACTCCCAGGGGGAAGTGTGTACATATATACACACGACTTGTTTTTTCGTCGATTTAAGGCCTATATCATATAGGCTATATGGAAGCTCCGTAGGTCAAAACCAGTATTGCTGACCCCCCTCAACTTTTCGAGAAAATTACATTGACATATATGCCCACATTTCACCCTATCGATTATTATTTCAGTCCTTCCCCTGAGAGTTAAGTATTAAAATCGCGATAAAACACGTTTTTATGTACGGATTTTGCTTGTGTTTTGGTTTCAATATATTTTATTATTTTTCATTTCCGGGTATTGCAGGTCACTGAAAATACGTGCACCGGAAGAAGTCGAAAAATTTAACCGAATTGAAGAACCAGCCTGTCGAATTTACCCGGTAATTTTTAAAAAAATTAAAAATGACATTCTGGAGTATAGAAATGCTTCACAGTGTCCCGAAGCACCCTGAGTCCTTAAAACAACAAAAAAACATTAATTAGAATTAACCTAAAAAGACAAAGGTGATTGTTACATTTTATTCACATTTTACATTGGCATAAATGTGGACAATAACTCATCAAGTGTTTTTTCACTATTTCCGTCATGTTTGATCAAAATACTTTTAATCTCTTCGGCGGGTGCTGCCGGAAACATATTTTGAAATTGCTCAGAAGCTTGCTTAAATTTCTCCGACTCTTCATTGAGCAAAATTACCGTGGGATTGTGTAGAAGAGCATTTTCTGTCGTACTAATCAGGATTCCACAACATTGTCTTTTTTATTGTCAACAAACGTATCCGTCAACGTGCATATTTAACGGGTTTAAGTTTTTAACACAAAATGTAGATCTTTAAGGGTGCGCCCTAAGTATCGGATGATAGTGGAACGAACATTGAGGAGGGTTGTGGCAAAAAATCGTTCTAGGAGTTATAATTTACAAAATCTGGCCATGTTAAATGACATAAAATAAAACTAAAGAATACTTCTTGTGGATTTTTTTCATCCGATAAATTTAAAAATCAATTTCGAAAAATCAATTTCGAAAAATCAATTTCGAAAGCTTTTAACGTGCAGTTAAAAAAAAACTGTTTTTACTTTTTGAAAAATTTCATTTGGAACTAAATGCTTGGTCTTTTTATCAAGGTCAAAAATGGGAATCCTCCTTTCAACATGTGCATTCGATTGAGTAGTATTCAATTGATAATGGGAATTTATATCAACGTTAGTTTCAGTTGCCACATCCATTTCATCATCCGTGTCGCTCGATTCCAATTCTATGATGAAAATGAATCAAATTTGGTCACAAACTTATATACAGACATAAACCAAATAAGTAACGATGATGTTATCAAATAAATAATTACCGATGCTACTCTATTGTACCTAGGTTGTCCAAAAAGTCGACATCAAAGTCGACATCAATTTGTAAAAAGTCATAATTACGCTTCGGCCCGTTTTAGGAGTTTCGTAAAACAGTAATAATCCAAATCTACACCCCAAAATATGGTTAGGGCTCAATTTTTGTGAAAAACGAAGGTTGTTAGCTAAAACGGCAAAGTATCGCACTTATTTTCGAACGCGAAAAAAATGTTACCACTTTTTGGTAACGTTGCTTGACAGTGCGTTTGAGGCATATGGTGCCTGTCATTGTTTTTTTCTTAGTGCGCTCGGCCAATCACCGAAAAGCCATTTCCTTCTTTTAAAATATTTTTGTACTACAGTCTTCCCCACTTAAAGACATTAACTGAGTATGCACTTACCGTTTGTAACTCTGTCTACGAATGTTTCGAAATCTTTGGCGTACATTGAAAGCATTGATGAGATATACTCGGGCCAAGGATTGTTTTTTAACCCCACACCGTCATCGGTCCGACTCCTGGCAAAGTTTTCGAACTTTGACGTTTTTAGTACCTGCCACTAAAATATATATTTCTTATAAGTTATAAATTATAACCCGTTGCCATTATCTTGCTTCTTTTGTTGACGAAAAACCTGCAAGATAACAGCGAAGTGCGTATTACGTTAAACATACAAAAAAATAGCCGGATTCAGGGCTCGGCACCATTGGCTTTTTTTTTGGCTCGGCTCCGCTCGCCTTTTGAGCGGAGAATTTTTTCGCTTTAAGTCAAAAAAATTTTGTCGCTTTAAGTCAAAAAATTTTCGGCTTGGCTTGGCTTGGCTCGCTCTAGCCTAAAATTGGCTCGCTACCATTAAAATTTTCCTGGCTCTGAGCGAGCCAAAGCGAACCATTTGTGCCGAGCCCTGGCCGGATTTAATATATGGCGGTATAATACTAAAACAGCTATCCTGGAACATAAGGTATGTAACATACGTTACATACGGTATGTTACATACCGGGAAGGCCGTCAACTGATTATCGGAAACGTTAAGCCTTCTCAAGTGCTTCATATGTCGAATACATTTTGGTAACTCTTGAATGCAATTTTTTCCCAATTCCAAACAAGCAAGAAATCGCACATTTGATATATCTTTCGGAATCGAACAAATCGCATTTTCTGCCAAATCAATCGTTCCAAGACGCCGCAATCGAGTAATGCAGGTCGGAAATTGCGTGAAATTATTTTCAGATAACCACAAGGATATAAGAGGCATATTACCAAACTCGTCCGGCAACTCACTCAACTTGTTATCACTATTTTGGTTTTTTATATACAGAAGACAACAAATTGTTAGTCTTGTACAGTCCATAATGGATTAAAACCCCGAATTTATGCAGCAGGGTCCGCCAAAAATAAAATGCGCGTACCTGGATTAGCCTGTATAGCTCAAAAATTAAAATAGACTGTCCGAGACTAGCCTGTCGAACAAAAAACGTACTTAACTCTCAGGGAAAAGGAGTCAATGGATAACCCGTACCGGGAACTTACAAATTGAAATAGNTATACGAGAGTAATGCAGGTCGGAAATTGCGTGAAATTATTTTCAGATAACCACAAGGATATAAGAGGCATATTACCAAACTCGTCCGGCAACTCACTCAACTTGTTATCACTATTTTGGTTTTTTATATACAGAAGACAACAATAGTCTTGTACAGTCCATAATGGATTAAAACCCCGAATTTATGCAGCAGGGTCCGCCAAAAATAAAATGCGCGTACCTGGATTAGCCTGTATAGCTCAAAAATTAAAATAGACTGTCCGAGACTAGCCTGTCGAACAAAAAACGTACTTAACTCTCAGGGAAAAGGAGTGAATTGATAACCCGTACCGGGAACTTACAAATCGAAATAATTCAAAAGAAACTGGTAAAGCCAAGTTGATCTGACTATTCAGAAATTGATTTCAACCCCAGGGCCGCCCCAGAAAGTTTGAAATCTCCAACCTACGCAAAAAAAACGAAAGCCATGGTCTTCGCTGATGTCGAAAACCCCTCTGTGCCAAATTTCAGTTGAATAAAAGAAACCGGAAATTTTGACCGGTTTTCATTCAACCTTATGGTTGAGAAAAAATATCGGCGATACCGTCAATGTAATTTTCTGGAAAAGTTGATAGGGGGGTCAGCAAAACCCGTTTTGACCTACGGGGCCTCCATATGCCTCAAATCGACAATAAAAAGTCGTGTGCATATTTGCACACACTTCCCCCTGGAAGTTAAGAGTCTTAACTTTAGACAACATTGTCAACACGAAATTTTTAACACAATTTTTATATCGGTGATTAAAAATTTGGTGTTAAAAAATATATCGCCCAAAAGAATTGCGTGTAAAAAAGAAATGTTGTTAAAAAATAAATCCCCTAAGACAATTTTCGTGTTAAAAATGGTGTTAGAAAAATTCCGTGTTACAAAAGTGGGTCCCGTTATAAATATAGGGAATATATCAATAAACGTATAGCTAAAAACCACCTTAGATTAACTGTATCCAAACTTTCTTTGCAGAAACTTACAGGGACTTCCTCGATATTATTCGACAAGGCCCAAAACGATTTTATATTGGCCCACGTGGAAAGGTCTGGCAGGGCTTTGACTCGATTGTTACTTATATCTAGCCATTCAACTTTTTCGAACCCCAAACTTTAGATTGACAAACTCATCATTATACACCGGATGCGCAGTTATCACGCATCCAGTTATCAGGCACGTTCGCCGTCATATATCAGACACCCTACGCAGTTATCAGGCAGTTTTTTTTTTGTCACGAAACTTGCCTGATAACTGCGCACCCGGTGTACAAAAATATTAGTGCTATTTGAGATTTCATTTGTTTTAAAAATATTCTACGAAAATCAAGTATCATCTTACTAGGGCACTACCTGTTATCGCATAACTAGTTATCTTAACAACTATTTTGCTCATAAATGTAAAGATAATTGAATATTGTTCAGATAATTGGGTAGGACGTTCGGTTAGATAATTGTAATATACGATACGTTTCGGTGCAAAAAGTGTTAAGATAAGCCAACTTTGTTAAGATAACTGGTGTTAAGATAACTGGTTGGGCTTGAATGTAATAAAATAAAGTTGTCAACCCGACCCAGACTTGGAAAAGACTCTAATCGATTGCGGGCCAAATCGAGCTCAACCAGATTTGGCAGTTTTCCGAGTCCAGCCGGTACCGATTCGATTAAATTTTTATCCAGTGAAAGCCGCTCAAGATTCACCATCTTTGCTATGTTTGATGGGAGCGTTTTTATTTTATTATTCCGAAGTTCAATGACCTTTAACTGCTGCAGTCGCCATAAATCGTTTGGAAATGAGTTGAGCGATGTGCGTTGTACAAATAGCCACTCCAGTGTATAAAGTGTAATTAGACCAAAGGGCAAATGTTTTTCTGTCTCTTTAGACACGTCTTTATTGATTTTACAATTGATTTTACCAGTCATGCGGATTGAATTTACTATAACAGTCATGCGCATCTGGGGTAGCTAGCTACCCAATTTGCTCTAGCGCGCCAAATAATAAACTGATTTTTGTATTATTATTTTATTTTGAAGCTCAGTTCTTATTCTCTTACTGATGTGAATTTCAATCTTAACCCTCGTCCTCCACGGACCCAAACGTAAAAACATTTTTCTAAAAAAAATATTTTAAGCCCATATAAAAACGAGAATTTTTTTTGATTCCAAATCCGTTGACCGTTTTTCATCATCACAAGCCGTTCTCTTTTCATTTAGAAATAAAGTAAAAATGGGTAGCTAGCTACCCAACATGCGCATGACTGTTAACAAATAAAAATTGTTGTTGTTAACTGCATTTGGGAGACAAGGCTCAAACTTAGAGCAATTTCACAAAAATAACCCGTGACATGAGTAACATGGTAGTTCACTGTGTACGCAGTTATTTGACAAAAAACCTTATCTGGCGCCACTTAAAAATACGGAATTTCACTACGCAAAATTGGCTCGTAGGGTTAAATAGTATTCGTCGTATCTTTTATACGAGTCACGTCGAGCTCGGTGACAAACTGACTAGCCACACTAGTACTAACGAGTGGTCCGGCCGTGATAAAACTCACATCATATGGAAATGCTACTGGTTTAGTCTCATGAAAATCGGCTGAGCGTTTTTAGAATAGAGCAATTTCTTCTTTTTTTTTTCAATGGTGTGCACCTATTGGCCAATATCATTTTGAAATATGCCGACACGGTATACTAGAAACGCGCAGCCGATTTCCATCAGACTAAACCAGTAGTCTAAGTAACTTAGACTAAGTTGATAAAAGTTGCTAAAATGGTGAGATGACTTTTATATATGTATTGGAATTATTAGACACGGCCAATGTTTCGTATGAACACAGGTACTGTGTAGAAAAGTATTGGAACCCGTAACCTGATGTCCCTTTCCGTTTAGTTCAGTATCAGATAATGCGCAAGCTGCGCCATTATGCGCATGTTGATTGACCAATATAGACGGATCCGGAATAGCTGGAACGGTTTAGAAATCAAAGAGAAAAAGGTGAGAAAAGTCCCATTCGGGCGCGCACCTGTTAACATGTCGAGTACTGATTATTTTTTTGTATTTTTTTTTTTGTAGAGTTTTATGTTTGTAGTAATTGTATAAATCTGATCCTATTCTCACCATCCCCTCATCTTCGTGAAGTTTCTTTTTGAGCTCAAAGTCCATTTCTTGGCCTAAAATGCGAACAGTTTCGTTAAAGCGAGGAATTTTTTTTCTTGATTTACCTTCCCAAAAAGCTGCCCATTCTATCGTGCCTTTAGTTGCTTTGCGCGTTTCTCTAAAAGCTTCCGCCATGATTTATGTAACCAACGAAGAATTTAGAGGAATAAAAAAAATATTTGAAAAGTATGAGGAGTATGTGTCACCTCAATGTTTTTGTTGTTGCAACACGACATACATTATACAGTGAAAAGCTTATCTAAG
Organism: Oikopleura albicans; assembly: GCA_004367875.1. NCBI lineage: Eukaryota > Metazoa > Chordata > Appendicularia > Copelata > Oikopleuridae > Oikopleura > Oikopleura albicans. The sequence goes on from SCLG01000409.1 coordinate 30,358, forward strand.
TCTATTGAAGCCTGGCACGAGTCGAAAACACGAAATAATGCATTTGGTACAATTAATTGTCAGTAACTTATTTTTCAAGTTTTGACAAATGAACCTTTCGGCACCTTTGAAAGCATAACGCACAAAAATTTGGAACAGGAGTTGGGTACTTTCGCGACCACACCATTTGGTCGCGAATTGTTGTTCGAAATGGTGTTTTGGGTGAGGTTTCGTGACCACTGTTTTTAAGCAGAATGGTCGCAAAACCTTGTTTAAAACACCATTTTGTGACCACAAAATTTTGAAACCATATTTTTAACAACAATTCGCGACCAAATAGTCTGGTCGCGAAAGTACTCATAAACGGGTTATTCTTCACCCAGCCGGAGATAAAAAATTCTGATCTTTCGCAGAACTTTAGAACGAGACCGCCAATAGAAGAAAATATTTTTTTATTTTGCGAGAACACCGTTCTAGGCCATTTTTACAGCTCGGGGCAGAACAGAACGGCCATTTAGAACGTTTTTTGTTTTATTTATTTATCTCTGAAAATTTATTGTGTTTTGCAAGCAAAAATTCTATCACATGAACAAAACGTTCTTTTGCAATCACACGAAAGTTAGAGAACCATCACAAAATAAAACGAGCGTTATTTTCGGTTCTAGTCTGGAATTTATAACGGAAGTTTTACGCTCTTTTTCTAGTTAAAGTACAGCGGACATTTGTATAGTGTTCACGAATGAGAGTTTGCTTTGTCAATTTATTTTTTTTAACTACAAAATAAAATAACTGGCAGAGACAGAATAAATTTCATCAATCAAACTTGAATGAGCTTTTTCAAAAAAATATACATACAGATATATATCTGTTTCCGTGTCATTGGTCCCTATTATGCATTTTTCCTCGCCAAAACAGTCCTTTAATTGTTGTTGTTAATTCTTTTAATTTGTTTTTAGAGCTTACTACATACATTTTGAGCATTCTATTTTTCCACATTTTCTTAACTTGAAAAGTTAAAGTTTTATAATTTTGCAAAATTGGTTTTCGCGTAAATGGGTTCTATTGGGTCAAAATAATTAAAGAACCCTTTTGTCGAGAAAAAAATGCATAATAGGGACCAATGACATGGAAACTGATATGGAAAGATTTGAAAATAATAAATATAGAAAGTTTTTCATATTAGTAATAGTTTCTCACGCAGTAAGCGTTTTTTGGGTCACACAAAAAACCTATTTCGGAATTTGGGAGATGATTCAGTGTACTTTTCAAAAAAAGTTTGGCATAAGTCCTTCCTGCGCACGGTGGATTAGTTTATCCCGAAATTGTCGGTCATTCATTTTTTCCGTCACCGGTGAAATAAAAACGGGCAGTGAAGACAGTATGAAGTACATAAATGCGTCATCCACTTGATAATCTGGTAAGTCTTGCTCTTCCCTTTGCCGCGGATTTTCACGTAAAGCATCCGCCCATGATGTGAATTGACGATTATCCGATTTCGAGTGGTAGTTATTCTTCCACAAGAAAAATCTCCACCACCAAAGAGGACTTTTGGCATTTTCATTTTTCAACACTATTGGTGCAAATATCAGCGCTGTAACATAGATTAAAATAGGAAGAACAATTTTTAACGGGTGGCCTTTATCCTAATTTATCACGTGACCCGTTGAACTTGGCCTTGATTTTCCAAAAATATTAAAAGCTAACTTTTTGAGGCGAACATTTTGGCCAAAACATTTTTTTTTCGAAAATTTGACCTGTCCATTTCTTATTTTTTTTTCTTCTGAAAAATTGGTCCATAATTGGATTAAATTCGAAATAAACTAAACAACCTAACCAGTTATCTTAACAACTGTTTTGCTCAACAATTGATAAGACGGTAACCCATTTTTTGTAAAGATAAGTGGCTAGGGGATGTACAATACTATAAAAAAGTAGGCATCATAATTGTGAAAAATATGTCTTTTTTAAATACACCTTTTTAATGTACACCTCCTTATCGGTTTCTAAAACAAGTTATCTGAACAAAGGTGAGTTTGTTAAACACTTTTAAACCAATCTCCATTTTCAATTATCTTGACACCCTGGCTAAATTAGGATTATTATAATCCTAACAAAATTCAGTTACGCTTTCAAAGTTAGACTGGTTAGATGGCGTAATTTTACTTTATAGCTTTTGAATCTACTATAAATTATACACTATAATATTATGAATCTAAAACCTTGACTTGAAGGACAACTGAGAAGCAGGCGCCCAAAATTTCACTAACCCACCAAATCCAATGATAATTCCAGTCTTCGTAGATTACGGCAGGACCAAATACACGCGCTGGATTCATACAACCGGCACCAATGTAACGTCCGCCAAACACCCCCTAAAATTTTATAATCAAAAAATCTTCCCCGCTTTTTTTTTGTGAAAAATGTCCCGGAAACAGTTGATCGACGTAGTTTGACAAGCTCTACAATTTGGTCTAACCAGTTTTACCAGAATTATTGTGAATTTTTTAATTGTGTGCATACGTGCAGACAACTTCCCCCTACGGGTTATCAAAAAGTTATTCAACTGAGAGTTAAATAACGCACCCCGATTAATAAGTTTGAATACACGAAGATTTTTGTATAATACGAAGATTTTTGTATAATACAAATAAAATTTTATATTGACCGCGACCTAATGATGTTACTTGTAAGATCGCCATGAAATGTTAAGATAATAAATTTTGATTTATCTTCACCACCTACAGGATTGTCTTAGTTTAAAAACCAACATTTTAAATGTACCCATAAATTACACGTACCTCGAAAGCCCAGTTTTATTTGATTTAAAAATCTAGGTTAACGATCAGCGAACCCAGTTTCGTTTATGGGCTGCTATCAAAATTTCTAGGATTAGGAGTAAAACGTTTTTTAAATATTAAGTCTCAAATTAAATTGAAGCAAAATGATGCACAGGAGTAACTTCAATAAAGGTCACTTTCGTGTACTGAAAAACGATCTTGAGTTATTAATCGCTTCATTTATGGATCTTTTTGGCAAAGTTGTCGAGGACAACCCATAGAAATAACGGACTATGGAAAACTTTGAAGTAACGCACCGGAAACCGCGTCTTTTTAATTGGACAGGTCAAATTTTCGAAAAAAAAAATTATTTTGGCCATTGTACTCAGAATCAAAAAGTAGAATATAAGGACCGAGGTCAGTTTTGTTGAAAAAAGTTGAAAAAAATCATTTAACCCCTAGATATCGTGTATTTCGTTTGGCAAAAAACCATGTCTTTATCCTAATTTATCACGTGACCCGTTGAACTCGAGGCAAAACTGACCTCGGTCCCTATACACAGGATGCGCAGTTATCTTGCGAACTTGATCCTTGAAAAGTCGCAAGATAAGCGTCTATTCGCAAGATAACTGCTCAGTGCATATCATATAAATATTATAAATCCCGAAAAATAAAATTCTGAAAAGTCGCAAGATAAGCGTA
>SCLG01000409.1:34664-47414 GCA_004367875.1 Oikopleura albicans
TTTTTTTTTCGAAAATTTGACGTGTCCAATTCTTATTTATTTTTCTTGTGAGTTAAACTTACTTGTGTAACCGTGAGTCCGATGATGAGTGGTGTCAGGGGATGGTGAAAGTCGGGATCCAAAATGGCCATAACGGCAACAAACGTCATCATAAACGAAAAAAAGAATTCCGCCCAAAAAATGGCGACCAAATTACTGTCATCCGTGATCGGGATCATACCAACCGGATATCCACGAATTAAGCTAATTTTTGGCTAGTTTGAAATCCACCTACACACTGCGCGGTTATATTACCGTTTTTTGAAAATACTGCGTCAAGATAACTGCACAGGGTGTGTTTTTAATTGGCCCGAGTAATGTAAACTTAATGTTGATTTTATATTTTTCTAACCAGCCCTTGCAAAATACGCTGCTAAAGCGGCACCACCCATTTGCGCTACCACGTTTGGTATTAAAAGTCGTAATGGTATAACTTTGGCCAGAACGAGTGCAAATGTCACGCACGGGTTAAATTGAATGACACAGATATCCCAAAACATACAAATAATGATGACTAAATTTATTCCGGCGGCAAGTGCGGGGACGAGGGCGTCGTCATTGGGTGAAATTGCCACCGATTGTGAAACCGTACTATTTCCACCATTTATCTTCAAAAAATAATAATTATTAGTTTTATTATATTTAAGAAATATTATTTAATTACGATCTCAGCAGGAGGCGGCTGTAACATACAAGCCCAGAATACTAGCATCCATGTAGCACAAAATTCGGCCATAACTGGCTTCACCCATCTTTGAAAAATTTTAATATATCCAAACATCAAATAATGTCGATCAAGCAAAGACTCCGGCATATCTTCCATGCTAGAAAAAACTTTAACACCTGTGGGCCCCGTTTAATTTTCCTGTTCCAATCCCGTCGGGGACTGTACCGATGATGCCCTATGGCCCATGACTCATGAGCCTATAGCCTATATGCGATGAAATTGCTGCTTAAAACTAAAAAGTTACACCGTGTCTAATTATTTCGATAAAGCTACTCAGTAAATTACTTTGGAATAGCGCCATGGCGGTCATTTTTTGCATGATCGTCCCAAATTGCATTTAAAAAGGCTTCCCTTACCACGGATATGATTTCAGTAATTCTTGCGTTCAACTAAAAAATATAATTCAAACCGGAGTTGAATTTGACGCCTTAAAAAACATAATTTTCGAAAATTTAAACAATTAAGAATTTTGTTGTACGTTAGAGTGAATTTTTATGTTAAGTTAATACGGTTGCGTTGGCAATCGGAGTTAACCAGTGACTCTGGAGCCGAATTACTAACAAGTCGATTTGTTTTAGTTAGACCATTTAAATATTCCAAAGTTTACAATATCGCCACGTAATCCTATGTCCAACCGAGTGGAAAGGTGTCATGCCGAGATACGGAAGATTATGACAACATTATTACACCAAAATGGAGATTTGGACTTCAAGATCAAAATGGCGACGTATAAGTATAATCATGCTCCAACAAAAGCACTAGAGTATTTATCACCGCATGAAGTTATTTATGGGTTTGAATCGGACATTTTGTCAACAATTTTTACTATTAATCAACATAAGGAAAATAGTGAAACTTTTTTTCCTAAAAACGAGGAAGAAATATCCAAATTAGTGCGGGAATGGACTGAGTTCCATGAAAAACAGATAATATCGCTAGGGAAAATGAAATATCAATGTAACGTTCTAAATTTAGACACTTTCCAAGAACAAATTAAAAATATAAATTCTGGAGACATTGTGCTAGCGAAATTTGGCAGTAAACCGGGACTATGTAAAAAACTCGTCTTTACTTGGCGAGGTCCTTTTTGTGTCCGAAAAACGTTTTTGAATTCAGTGGAAATAGAATGTTATCATACGCGACACATTTATCGGCGTAATTTACGTCTAGTAAAAAAATTACATTTATCGAAAGAATTTCAGCAAAAACTACGAAATAGAGAGTTTTCTGTTCAGGAAAACTATTTTTACCCGATTACAGAAGATAAGTCAGAACCTGAAAATTTGACCGAACAAATAATTTTGAGTAATGAGGGTAACGGAAAACGGGTTCTAAGGTCTCGAAAACAATATTAGAAAAAACATAGCAAAAGTCAGCACAGCGGTTTTACTACAGAAGTTTTTTTATTTTTTACAGAATATTTAGGTTGTATTCTCATCATTTTCGACGACTTATAAGTTATGACACGGTTTTACAAATTTCTATGTATCGCCTACAATTAATAACACAAAAAAACAGTCCAAGTTATAGCCTATAAGTTATAACACCGTAAAAGGCATTTTTTAACGTTATGGCCTATAACTTATAGCACAATATGCGATATCGCGGAAAAAGTGAGAATATCGGGTTTAGTTAGATTTCGGACCTTTTAGACTTTATTTTTGGGTAAAGATTGTTTGCTCTCTCAGAGGTGATTATCGATAAAAATACTAATACGGTATTTAAGGTACAACACGAAACAAACGGATTTGGGGAAAAACGAGCAGTTTCAAGCGGTTCGCGACTTTTCAAGCGGTTCGCGAGTTTCAAGCGGTTCGCGAGTTTCAAGCGGTTCGCGACTTTTCAAGCGGTTCGCGAGTTTCCAAGCGGTTCGCGAGTTTTTCAACGGTGATTTCGCGAGTAAAACGATACTGTACAATCAGTGTGGCAACTAAAAGAAATCGGTAATCATCAGAAGAATCAGGTATGTTTTTAACTTTTGTCTTAATTATTGTATGCGAAGCTCAGGAGGACGGATTGCTAAAGAAAGGTATTTTAGTAACAAAAAACGATATATTATGGCTAAAGCCTATTGGCAACCCAGAATTCGTAACAGTGAATATTAAATTTAATCTCGGGGTTAAAAATCCGTTTAAATTCCCTGAGAATACAAAATGTGGCGATAATAGTGAAGAAATATCAAAAGAATTAAATAACATATTTAATAAGTCTCAAAAATTTGTGGAAAATGAAATCGAAACATTTTCTAGGGGCCGGTCTAAACGGCAAATAATGGCGGTTTTGGGATTTTCGGCCGGATATTTCATGAACGAAATTAAAGGGTTTTTTTCCAAAACACATGTAACATATGCGGATGATTTTATGAAACCATTTTTGACTCATCAAATGTGCGAAAATTTTGCATTAAAAACGAGGCAAAAGGAATTAAAATATGAAATTTTTGCGCTGCGAATTTTTGAACATTTAAAGGACGTTATCAGATATGAAATCGATAATTTGAAAACCGGAGATCTGATGGAAACCCAAATAGGGTTCATATTTTTGAAGGAATGTGAAAAAATAGGCAACACACTAAGCGCGTGTGTCGGATTGATAAAAACTTCAAAAAAATTAGCTTTTATTGAAGAATATGGGTTTAAAAACCACGATTTTTGTATAAATGTACAATTATTAATACCGAGAGTACAGGGGGTACTTATTAAACTTTGGACGATAACGGCGCATCCCATCCCATTATATCATAATAATACATTTGCCATTTATAGACCGGAAAAACAAATAATAAATACTGAGCAGTATTTTGTGTCCGTAGAACAATGTGAAATAAGCGAGGTAATTTTCTGCGAAAAATATGAATACGAGCAAAAAAAATTACAAAAAAAATAGACAATATGCGAGACGATTCACTTTTTTCAATAAAACGGTTTTTCAAATGTTTTATTAACTCGTCCCCGTATACGAAAAGACGCACCCCGTCCCCGTACAGCGTCTGCAATTTTGCAGACGCACTTTAAAACGCTGTCAAGGGCAAACGCTTAATTTTTTTAACTTGATTTTTTTTACTTTTTGACGCTAGAAGTATTCTTTGATGATNTTTATCAGGGAAAATTCAAACAAGTTCCGTTTGGCTTTTGAAGAGCAGCTCCTGGCGGCACCGACTGAATCGGAAATTTTTCTTTAATGTCGAAAGGGTAAAATGTCTAAAGCGGAATATGTCGAAAAAAAAGGTGTAAAGTGGATAAATGGTAAAGGTAATAACGTGTAAAGGTGATAAAGTTTAAAGTGGATAAAGGGTAAAATGTCGAAAAATTTGGAAAAAATCATGTATAGGTGAGTGTAAATTTAAGCTATTTTTCTTCATCGAATTTTTTATGGTGGATAAAATGTAAAGGTGATAAAGGGTAAAGTGGATAGAGCGGATTCCGCTTTAGACTTTTTAGAAGTTATTCCCATTCAGTCGGTGCCCTCCTGGCTTACTATTCGTGGTTTATCAGGGAAAATCCATTTGTGGTTTATCAGGGAAAAAGTTTTTCGAAGAAAACGTCTTTCGAGGAAAACGTTTATCCAAGAAAGCGTCTTTCAAGGAAAACGTTTTTCCAGGAAAGGGGTTTATCAAGTAAAAAGTTTATCCGGGAAATGGTTTTTCAGGGAAATTCCCTGAAAAACGTTTTCCTTGAGAAACGTTTTCTTTGAAAAACCGCGGTGCCAGGTTTCGGTGCACCGTAAGAGGGCTATGAGTCATGACGGAGGCTCGGTCTGAGTAAAGTAAAATGTAAACGTATTTTTATAGAAAAAAAGATAGAAAATAAAGTGCACTGCACTCTTGTGATTTTTTTCGGGAACCTTTTGGCCTCAAATCAACAATATTTCTATAAAACAGCCAAACAGTTTTCGTGAACTTTTGAGCTAATTTAACCTTGTAAATGGTGAAAATACCTGTTGAAATTTCATTAAAAAGAGGATATTTTTTACCAAATTTTATATTAAAAGTTATTTTGTCTTTGAAACCCTAATCGGACAAAAACAGTATACATATGTCCTTCAAATGAGGGAAATCTCTAACGGAAATCTAAAATGTAAGTTTCATTATGTTACTAAGTTTTTTATGTTCAAAGTCGGACATCTGGACGGAGATACTGCCAAAAGAAAGTTATACAGTTTATATAGAAAAGTCAAAAATGTCTTTGATTAACGACAGCGCTACAATTATGAAATTCATATTGTGTAATAATAAAAAATCATCATTTTAATTCAGGTCACGAATACTTTTTGTTTACATAACCGTTTAAAGAAAGTACGCTCGATTGACTTACATTTAAAGTGAAAAAGCCTTCCTTGGGACAAGGCATAAATCAGTTTGGGAATGCGTTTGCGCCGGAAATAATATACAGTCCTATCACTTTTTTCTTGACACTTTCGCATGACTCATAGGGCCTAAAATCTGTCAAGAAACAGGATTTTTGTCAAGAAAAGGGCAATGTGTCAAGATTTGGGACACCGACTGTTCAACCGCCTATGTGAACGGTGAAAATACAGTTTTGAGGAACATTTTTTCTGAAAAAATGTATTTAAATGTATTGAAATATGAAACAGTCAAATATAAAACTAGTAAAATATATTTTGGTGAAAACTGGTTAATGAAATTTTAACAAATTACATCTGGATTTAAAGAAAATTGTCAAGATATGGGAATTTGTCAAGAAAAAGGCCACCGACCATAGAGTCATAGGGCCCAAAATCTGTCAAGAAACAGGGTTTTTGTCAAGAAAAAGGCTGTAAAGAAAAAGGCGATAGGACTGTACATTTTAGCGGTCATCCAATATCACTTTTAACCATCCAATGTGGTAGAGTTTAGGCAAGAGCGAACTGTTCCTTTAATTGAAATTTTAAGTTAATACTCCAAGTTGCAATTTTAAAAGGTGACCCCTTGAATATGCAAATTAAGCTTTTTGGTTTTGTCTCAAGTTCATGAGGCGGAAGACTGCATAGCATCAATTGCATTAAATTGAGAAAGGATCAGCATAGCAATCCATTTCTGTGAAACTAATGTCGATTCAAAATTCTCGAAAAAATTAATCGTCTAATAATTATTACTTTGCACGTAGACGGTGGAATTCTGAAAAAAAGAATCACTTATAAAATTGAGTTTCAATATGAGTAAATTGAAAGATATAAAAAAGGATCAGAACCTTCGATGTTAAAGGTGGTGATTCTTCGGTCGGACCCGAGTTATGATTATCAATAATAATCAGAAAATAAAATTCTAAGGGTTAAAATTCTCAGTGACAAGCTCGAAATATTTTTCTGCATAATGCAGAAATTTTAAATTTTAAGCGTGGACCACACTGTGTGGTGGAGTCGGCGTCGCCTCCTTTGCGGGAAGTTACTTTAGAAGGAACGCGCTTTTCGTGGAAAATTTGTTCCACGAAAAGAGCGTTCCTGCAAAAACGCGATCCATTAATAGAGCGTTCCTGTTATAAAGTCATCCCGCAAAAACGCCAAATTGTCAATAAGAAATCCGCGTTTTCCAAAATCTACAAAATCTACAAAAATTTGTTAACNCCAGGTGAAGACGATTATTAACATTTTAGTTTAAAAAATACCCCCCCATGCGCTTTTATCGTATAAAATAACTCCAATAAAGGGTTTTTTACGAGTAAGGCGTTAAAACTAGGATTCGAATAATGCAAAACCGGTCATTGACAGTTTAGGAGCTAATAACTGTAACTTCGCTAGTATACCAAGTTCATTGCCCTGAAAATTTTAGTGCTAAAATTGGAACTAATTTTTAACCCCTAAATGCCTGATTTGACAATAAGAACAAAAAAAAATCGATATTTTTAGATGCAAGAGTCAAGAACTGAAACTTGTTAGGGGTACTAAGTTGAACATCCCAACAAATTTGGTGACCCTTGGATAACCAAATGGGCCCGCGAAGCGGGCCTTCATAGGATTCGATGCCCCTTTTGAATTACCGAATGGGCCCGCGAAGCGGGGCTACATAGGATTCGATGGCCCTATTGGATTACCGAATGGGCCCGCTTGTTCGATTAGCATATTGTATTACCTAATGGGCCCGCGAAGTGAAGCTGCTTGTATGATTAGCCTATTGTATTACCGAAAAGGCCGCGAAACGGGACTATATAGAGTTCGATTAGCCTATTGAGTTAACGAATGGGCCCGCGAAGCGAAGCTGCATAGGAAATCATGACCCTCTTGGATGACCAAACGGGTCCACGAACCGGGGCTACATATGTAATGACCGTATATGATGTAATGACGCTATTGGATTTCCGAACGGGCCCGCAGAGCGGTGCTACATATGATGTAATGACTTTATTGGATTACCAATTGGACCCCGAAGCGGGGTACATAGGATTCGATGACCATATCGAGTCACGAAAATGAGACGGGCAAAACCAATCGTCGGGCAAAACCATCGTCGTCGAAGACCGGCCATACCGTAGCTCATCTCATCAAGGATTATGCACCAAACCGCCTGGACGGCACGTCCTCGGCAGAACCAAGCGTGAGCCACGGCCTCCAGCAGCTAGTTCCCAGAGCCCAGTTGTGCCTCTAGTACAAAATATTACCGGACCAACTCGAAGCAGAGCTATATGCCGCGACTGGGTCTGGCGACTCATGCGCGACTATGGAATCACCGAAAATCGTGATAAAAAAAATACAACGTGCAGGTGACATAACTTAGACTGGAGGCCGTAGTCGGCATGTTCGCAACCACCTCACTCGTCAGTTTTAAACCGAGGAGCCTGATCATCTCATTGAGGTTAAAAACAGTCAAACCCTTTTTTGGAGGATTGTGAAAAATCCTTGTGAGCTTGCATTATCGCTCGAAGACAGTATGGTCGGGCCCGAATTAAACTTATAAACACAAAACAAAGCGCATATTAACATAGTCATACGACCCTTTTTCTCAAAAAATATCCCATTCTTGAACTCGACAACAACCGAAAACCCTTTCAACTATGTGCAGTTCACATTTATCAATAACCTGACCCCACCCAACCGCGAATTTTCATTATGAACTTTTTAATAAGTAATGAGTCCCTGGGACCATCTATACCACTCAGGAACGCTAGAGTTTGGAATATGGCCTCGTTCAAAAATGACACTGTACAGACAAGCAATTGGTCCAGGGACGCAACAATAGTCACAAGTCATATCTCAATTTCGGACCCACGGCATGATTTCCGTGAAACCAAACCGCTTGCGAAATTCCATAACTTTCGATTTTTTTACTAAAAAAGGGTTTTTTCCATCGGAACTTTGGTTATTAAGGCCATTTTTAATGTGAGAAGAGAAGGCATCGGATCCAATGTAGCCCCGCTTCGCGGGCCCATTCGGTAATTCAATAGGGTCATCGCATCCTATGTAGCCCCGCTTCGCGTGCCCTTTCAGTAACCCAATAGGGCCATCGCATTCTATGAAGCCCCGCTTCGCGGGCCCATTTGGTAATCCAATAGGGTCATCGCATCCTACGTAGCCCGCATGGCGGCCCTTTTCGATAATTCAATATGGTCGTCGCATCCTATAAATCCCCGCTTCGCGGGCCTATTTGGTATTCCAATAGGGTCGTCGCATCATATGTAGCCCCGCTTCGCGGGCACATTCGATAATACAATCGGGTCATCACATCCTATGTAGCCCTGCTTCGCGGGCCCATTCGGTAACCCAATAGGGTCATCGCATCCTATGTAGCCCCGCTTCGCGGGCCCATTCGGTAACCCAATAGGGTCATCGCATCCTATTTAGCCCCGCTTCGCGGGCCCATTCGGTAATCCAATAGGGTCATCGCATCCTATGTAGCTCCGCTTTCCCGTCTCATTCGGTAATCCAGTAGGTTCATCGCATCCTATGTAGCCCCGCTTCGCGGGCCTATTTGGTAATTCAATAGGGTCGTCGCGTTCTATGAAGCCCCGCTTTGCAGGCCTATTTGGTAATTCAATAGGGTCGTCGCATCCCATATAGCCCCTCCTCGCGGGCCCATTCGATAATCAAATCGGGTCATCACATTCTATGTAGCCCCGCTTCGCGGGCCCATTCGGTAATCTAATAGGGCCATCGCATCCTATGTTGCGCGCTTTGCGTTATCCCATTTGGTTATCCAATAGTCACCAAATTTGTTGGGATGTTCAATTTAGTACCCATAACAAGTTTCAGTTTTCTACTCTGGGATCTAAAAATGTCATTTTTTTGTTCTTACTATCTATTCTGGCACTTAGGGGTTAAAAATTAGTTCCAATTTTAGCACCAAAATTTTCGGACTGTTAAATTTAGTAACTCTCACAAGTTTCAGTTCTTGACTCTTGCATCTAAAAATATCGATTTTTTTTGTTCTTATTGTCAAATCAGGCATTTAGGGGTTAAAAATTAGTTCCAATTTTAGCACTAAAATTTTCAGGGCAATGAACTTGGTATACTAGCGAAATTACAGTTATTAGCTCCTAAACTGTCAATTACCGGTTTTGCAGTATTCGTTTCCTAGTTTTAACGCCTTACTCGTAAAAAACCCTTAATTTGAGTTACTTTATACGATAAGAGCGCATGGGGGTATTTTTTAAAACTAAAATGTTAATAATCGTCTTCACCTGGGTCGATTTAGTACGTCCAGAGTTTCAGGCTCTAACTCCAAAGAAAACCAAAATTAGCCTATATTGTCGGATAAGAGCGTATTGGGGTATTTTTTTGTGTCTTAAATGTTGATAATCGTCTTCACCTTGGTCGATTTAGTAGGTCCAGAAAGTTTCAGGCTCTAACTCCTAAGAAAACCAAAGTTAGACTTTATTGTCGGATAAGAGCGCAGGGGGGTTATTTTCTTGTATAAAATATACTCTATCGTATGCACCAGGTTCGATTTAGTTACTCCAAAAATTTTCAAAGTCCAACTCCAAAAAAAACCAAAATCAGGGTTTCACCAAACGATCCCTACGTTTGCTGCAGCATGCTGGACGATGCCGTCCGATAAAATGCGGATTTGGGATAAGATCCCAAAACAATTTTCAGATAATTTTTATATTTTTGTGACCCCTGGGGATAGGGCTTTCACCCCTGAACGTAACAAAATTTTTCATATTTTTTTCATTTTTGAATGGGGCCCTTAGCACCTATTAAGCTTGCGTAGTTGCGTTATAAAGAAATTGAGAACGTTGTAAAAAATAAAACCGGAAACGATTCGTTAAACAGAATGTCAAATCTTGAAAGCGATCAGTTATAATTAATTGACCTCAAAAATAATAAAATTATGCGTTTTCAATCACAAAGTGACCTAGTTTATTACGAATTAGTGCATTGTGGCAAGATAACTACGTAAGGGGTACAAAAATCGGTGAAGGGTACTTTCGCCACAAGATTTGATCGTGAAAGAAACTCGTTTATGAGTACTTTCGCGACCACACATTTGGTCGCGAATTGTTGTTAAAAATTTAGTTCCGCGACCATTTGATCTTTTAGACAAGGTTTCGCAACAATGTTTTCCACCTTAAAATAGCGATCGCGAAACCTCAACCAAAACGTCATTTTGCGAATGATCGCGAAACAAAATTTTGAACGACAATTCACGACCAAATAATGTAGTCGCGAAACTACCCAAAATGCAACTTCTTTGGCGACCACAAATGGTCGCGAAATTACCCCACTCCCAAAAATCGGCTAAATTTGGTTCGCTGGCGCGTAAGAGTTATAATCAAATTTTAATCATCATAATTTGAAAAAAAAAATGCCGACGTTGTATACCGGCCAGTGATAACAAAACGTATCGAAAATGGGCGCATTCATATCATATGTACGTCATTAATAAAGTTAAAGCTGAACCTCGCAACGACAATGTAAATAAATGGGCAAAAAAAAAAATGGAAAAATCCAATCCATATTTCAAAATTAGAAAGAACAAAATGTTTTTGGATCAAAGAACAAAAATAAGTCTGACAAATATAGCCGTAATGAGTATGACGGCAAAACAGTGCATCGTACTTTGATGGCGACTATTTGTGTTGGACGTAACCGACTAACCAAAAATAGTCTTCCTAAACAAAATCATATTAACCTTTTTCGATTAACCTTGATTAAAATTAAAATCGATATTTTCATTCTTTCTTTTTGAACAAGTATCAACCGGTTCAAATTAGTTTTGTCAGCGTCTTTTTGTGGGCAAATCGGGGCTAGGGTGGCGCAACATAAAAACGGAGAAATCCAAAAAGGACGGAAATGTTATGTTACGACAATTTTTGGCGTTTTCAGTCAGGGCTCGGCACGAATGGCTTTTTCGAGGGTCAAAAAAGCCCAGCTAAGCCGAGCCAATTTTTTTCGAGGGTCGAAAATGCCAATCAAAGCCATTCAAAATTTTTCCAGAGGCGAAAAAGCCAAGCCAAGCCAAGCTAATGAAAATGCCTGGCTTTACCGAGCCCTGGCCTCAGTACGGTATTATCCAACAGTGGCATATGGCACCCCTGCTTGACACTGAAGATCAAGACAGTATCTAAGCATTCCAGGAAGTTTTAAAAACAAAAATGAAGGGTTGGCAATATATAATAATGACTTTTACTCCCAAGGGTCACAAGTGGCTAAAAATCCGTAGGGGTCACTCAGTCCAAATTTGGACTAGATGCCTTGTGACCATGTTCAGACGAACATATCAGTTCCGTTTTTTTGTTTTAGAATTTTTATCATAAAATTTAACTAGACCCGTGTTTCAGCGATTTTCGTTTAACTCCGGTTTACTATCATTTTTATTCCATTTAGGGCGTGTAGCCAAATTTGGACTTAGTGCCCCTAGGGGTTAAATACCAGAGTGGTGACACAACCATTTAGGGTTTTTTTCAACAAAATTTTCAGTAATCCACAGACGTTACTAAATACCTTATGCAAAGTTTCTTACTCATAAAGTACTTAACTCCTGTGCTCCCGATATCTCTAAAAACACGATCGATTTTGCGTGTGAGTAGAGATATAAAAGTATAAAAATCGGTAACTGGATGCCAATTTATGCCTAGTAGAAAATTATACTCAACAAAAAACTGCGGTAAGCATAGTAACTGAATACAAAAACCCGATCGGGGATAACTCATATCGATTTCGACCTATATATGACATATAATATATCCTTTTTCCGCTGAATGTAGACCTTCGAAAGAAATGATAACAGTACAAATTACTGTTTATTAGTATATATGGCACTATCGGTAGCGCAGGAGTTAACCTGGAACAAAATTTTCATGCTAAAATGAAATCCACACGATGAGGTTAACTGCAAAGAAGCGAAATAGTTGCGGTTAACTGCGCATCGTGTGTAAGTCAACTGGTCAGGAAAATGTAGCAAAAAGACGATTTATTGTGTAAATCTCAAAAATGGAAACAAGCCGTTAACACCAGGAGTAAACGGAACATCGATTGACGGCAAATATGCATTTTTGTATCTTCATTCTATGACGTTTAAGGACGGTACAGTCGATTTGTTAACAAATCATTTAGAGTTGATTGGGAAACATTCTCAAAATCCATGTTCCAAAATATTCAAAAGAAAACCTCTACAGGACCTAAACCATAAGTGTCAATAAATTTGAAATTTAATTAGGGTGGGAGTTTCTATTTTTGTCGAAAAAGATATACCATTTGCGCAGTTAAGTTGCAGAAATGTAATATCTCATGTTTTCGTAATATTTCGTGATTTTATTGGCTAATTTCACTTTTTTCACATTTTCACTTGACCACCTACGCATTGCGCAGAAAATTTTGCGATCATTTTCGTACACGCTGGGTTTACAGGGTGAGGTAATTAAGATGCTAAGCCGTTTTTGTGACTTATATTCGCGAATATTCGCGAATATTCGCTCAGCGCACTCGCTAACCAAAAACGGCTTAGCATCTATATTACCTCACCCTGTAGTCCCGTTTTCTCAATTTTTTTCCGCCTACACAGAGCGCAGTTATGTTGCAGTTTTCTGAAAATACTTTTGCAAGTTAACTGC
>SCLG01000409.1:47534-63208 GCA_004367875.1 Oikopleura albicans
TCGCTCAGCGCACTCGCTAACCAAAAACGGCTTAGCATCTATATTACCTCACCCTGTAGTCCCGTTTTCTCAATTTTTTTCCGCCTACACAGAGCGCAGTTATGTTGCAGTTTTCTGAAAATACTTTTGCAAGTTAACTGCGCACATGATGTAAGTGATTGTCCGCATACATTCGAAATTTATACAGTATGAATTTCGTGCACCCTAAAGTGGTCCAATTGGAGTCGAGTAAGCATGTTTGACAATGTACCCAATTGTAAATATTTCTGGCGTTTTGACAATTTGTGCTCGGTTTGACTGTCGTACTCGTTCAAATCGACCCTTTGATTAATCAAATTGTACGCCTAAACAATAATGCTATTTTTACAGGGGGATGTTTGACTAACTTGTGTTTGACATTTTTTTTTCTTACATGAATAGGCCCTGCAGAGATCATCGAATTTGATTAAATCTTTTTCATTTTACCTTTTTTTTTGTATGTGTGTTATTTATCCATTTAAAATGAGTTGTTAAGTGGAAAACGGTTGTAAATTTTAAATAACTAGAGCCCTTCATGAATGATGCGTATTAATAGATTTAAGTTGTTCGACGAAAACAGAAAAAAAAACTGAGATATCGTGATGAACACTAATTAAACGTCATACAGTGAATCCCCAAATATATGTTTGAGCTGGAGAGCACAGCCGCTCGCAGCTATTTTTTATACATAGGTGCGCCGTTATGTTTCACCCCATTATGTTACAATTTTCCCCGTTCGTCCCGTTATGTCACAATTTTTAGCAAAAAAAAATTCTGGCGTTTTTGCCTACGCACTACGCCGTTATGTTACAATTTTCCGTTATTTTACACTTTTTTGATTTGGTTTTGTAACATAATGGGGCACCTGGTTATTTGAGCTGGACGAAAACATAAAAACTGAGATAGCGTGATGAACAGAGTTGCTAAAGTTCTGTTTTTTCGCAAAACTTGAGAACTTGAAAACAGAACGGTAATAGAATAAAGGAACGCCAGAACACCGTTTTGGGTCTTTTTTTCATAACAAGACAGAACAGAACGGCCATTAAGAACGCTTTTTTGTTCTGTTAAAAAAAAACGTTCAAAAATGCGTTCTGGGTATTTTTTTCATCACAAAAACGCTCCAGAACGCGTTCGAACGCTCAAGAACATCAGAACAAAAAAATAAAATAAAATTTTTAATTGCTCTTGATTGGTCCTCTGGTGTCAAATGCCTTTAAAGGTCATACAGTGAATCCCCAAATATATGTTTGAGCTGGAAAGCACAACCGATCGCAGCTCATTTTAATATTTGAGCTGGACAGCACAGCTGAACGAAGCTCGATTTTTTCAACGCTCAGCCAGGGCTCGGCAACAGCCAGCTAGCCTTCCCAGCTCGACAGCTGGCTGGGTAGTTCAACAGGTCAGCTCGTGTTTTTTTTGGCCTCGAGATGCCAGCACAGGACAGCTCGTTTTTTATTTTATTTTTGAGTCCGAGAGGCAAGCACAGGACAGCTCGTTTTTAATTTTGAGCTCAAGAGGACAGTTCAGCACAGCTCGTTTGTATCTTGAATTTTGCCGAGCCCTGCGCTGAGCTATAAATTATAGCTCAAACAAATAAGTTGCATTGAAGAAATACGTCATCTTGCATCACTTTTCAAAATTATTCAAATCCATAAATTTAAAGTTTGTCCAAGTTTTTTTTATCATTCCGGATTAGAGATGTATCGATCGGAAAAGGCTGGCCTATGCAGTATATTGGCCAGCCGTGTTGGATTCCACTGAGGGCCAGGTTCTATGCGTACACTTCATGGAAAGTTGACACAAGTGGGAAAATTGATAAATGATGATAAGGAAGCGTATAAGGAGCCTAACAGCACCAAAAAAAGCCAAAATCGTTCAGAATTGCAAAATCCACGACTCTTTTTTCCCAGCAACACCGCCACCCGGCACTTCAAACATTTTTTTTTTGATATTTTGGGTTTGTTTCTTGTTTGTCCCATTTTTATTGTGTTCTTTGTTTTGCGCCAGATCCCGCCACTTAATACGCTAATCAAACGTTATTAATGACTATATGTTAATTTCACAGCAATGACCAGTTTTTTTTGTGCAATTGAAACAAATGGGCCAAAATTAACAAATGAGATCAAAAATGCAAATCTGATGCCGATTCCGCGTCACACAAAAGAAACAAACACCAAAAACGAGCACCAAAAAAAAAATGTAAGAAGAAATAAACGAACAGCGAAAATAATATGAAAATACATCATAAGTTGTTGTACTGAATGGTGGGGGATCATTATTTTGGCAATTATGGCAATTTGTGTTGTGGAACTGCATTTAACATTTTTTTTTTGACAAAATGAGACCGTTTGTTCGCGAGTAAAGTTGGGAGTGGGGTAAATGGTCGCGAAAAAACCCATTTATGAGTACTTTCGCGACCACACTGTTTGGTCGCGAATTAATGTTCAACATATGTTATCGCGACTCTATGGTCGCGGAATGGTGTTTTTGGTGAGGTTTCCCGACCACTGCTTTTAAGTAGAAAAAAAGGTCGCGAGACCTTGTTTAAAACACCATTTCTGAACCATATTTCAAATCGAATTCTGAAAAACAATTCGCGACCAAATAGTGTGGTCACGAAAGTACTCATAAACGGGTTTTTTACGCGACCACAAATGGTCGCGAAAGTACCCTTCACCTAAAGTTGTCGACTAAACCTCTACATCTAAGCTTAAGTTAAAATTGGTTAAGCTTAAACTAAAGTTTAGTTTGGCTCACCTTTAACGTTATACGGTATTTTAAGGTAAGGACTGTATATGAGTTTCGGATTTTTTTTTTTTGAACGGTCTGAGATCTCATTTAATATGACTCATAATGTAGTAATATTGCATAAGAACTTTGGTGGTTTAAAATTCATTAAAATACTGATCTCAGAACGATACAAACACGTTAAGGAAATAATGCGGTTATGAATGTTATTGTTAATGCTCATATATTATTATATATTACGAAACTAACGATTTGCAAAATTAAATTTGTTCATCACTCTGGTCCCACAACAAAAATGAAGTAATTGTCAAAATATTCAACCAAAAAACTCATCCAATAACATTTTTTATAACTTCGTAACGTGTTTTGACAAGAAATGAAATCTATCAAATTCGAAAAAATAACTTACCATGGTGTTCAGTGATGTCGGAAACCCCTGTGCCAAGTTAGAAACCGGATTATTTAATGGGTTTTTATTCAACTTTCCAGTTGGCAAAATTATCGGCCATACCGCTAACGTAATTTTCTAGATAATTTGAGGGGGGTCAACAATACTCATTCTGCCCTACGGGGTCTCCTTCATAATACAGTCCCGGACCCCTTATGGGCCGCCATGAGGGCTGCAAATATGCGGCCCATAAGGGGTCCGGGACTTAAATTGAAATATGCCTTAAATCGAGGAAAAAACAAGACGTGTGCATATATGCACAAACTTCCGCCTGGGACTTAAGATAACTGGTTAGGTGGCGTATATAAACTTCGATCCCCGAAACAAGTTTAAGTATGCTTTTCCGAAATCAGTAACCTCAATCATTCCCCCGTTTTTTCCCAAAATTCTTCCACCAAATAAAAAAAAGAGGCATTTCGCGGGTAAGAGTGACAAACATGTACACAATTAGAGCAAGACAAAAGAGCCGCCCGTTTTGTATTGACGAAACCAAATCGACAGGTCTTTTGTCTGACCTTGGGAGGTTAAGTCCTTAATGATAAAATACAACCTCTTCTCTCGATTCCTCTGTTTTTCAAAAAAAAAAGTTGAAAGTGCCTCGTTTTGTGTATTTTCGGCCTTCAATTTGCTGTTCAATCGCCCGACGCACTTTTCGACACTAACAATTGGGCAGCTTATTTTATGCATGTTTGTGTTCAAACATGTTTCATAAATAACAAAGATTACAAGTTGCGCGTTGTTTTTTTTTTCTTTCTTTTTTTTGTGTGTCCCTTCCGTTTGTATATTTAGGGTACAAAATTTGTCATTAGCTGAAATTTTACCAAGGGTTGATTAATGCTAATCTGAGAATTTTCACCAATAGGGCGCGTACTTATTTTGATAAAAAATGTACAGATTGTTGAATTAGGCACCGACTGAATCGGAAAGTTTTCTTAAATGTCGAAAGGGTAAAATGTCTAAAGCGGAATATGTCTAAAAAAGGTGTTAAGTGGATAAAGGGTAACGGTAATAGCGTGTAAAGGTGATAAAGTGTTAAATCTCTAAAAATTTTGGAAAAAATCATGTATAGGTCATGTGTCAATTTTAGCTATTGTTCTTTATCGAAGTTTTAATGGTGGAAAACGCGAAAAGGTAATAAAGTGCAAAAACAGATAAAACAGATAATTTGTAAAGGTGATAGGGGGTAAAGTTGATAAAAGGTAAAACGTCTAAAAATTTTAGACATTTTCCCCTTTAGACATTTTAGAAATTATTCCCATTCAGTCGGTGCCTTGATATAATGTCTGAAGGGAACATATCGGCAAATAACACGACAAAAATGAGATGACCACATGACCTTCATCGCCTTGATTTTTATTTTTGTAACATTTTTGGGTCAAAAAATCCGAAACAACACGATTAAACGAATTTGCTCAAATATTATTTTGTAATTTCAATCAAGTTTTTATAGTAAAAACTATAAAACTGGTTGAATAAGTATGGAAAGATTAGCGAATTTTGAAAACCGACCCTCATTAAGCACCTATCCCTTATTTAACCACGCGAGGTCCTTTGTTCCAAAGTCCTATACGGGGTGGGAAATCAAATAATTGTTGATTTGCAAAATTAAATTTAATGTGTCGTTTTCGTTATGTGTTAAACAATTTGAAAAACGTTTGGAAAAAATATTATGGTATGGCTGTTTTTTGCATTAAACGAATGGGACATTTTTTGTGGTTGACTCACTGTACTGTATCGTTCATTTGAAGTTCAAACAAATTATATTTTTCGACCAAATTATACGGAAGCCTGAGAAAGTTAACGCTTCGAAGGAGAGCAACGTTATGACTTTTCAATATCTTGTGAAGCATTGTTGATAAGCCGGGTAACATTTTTTTGACTTTGTATTTATAATATCGAATATTGTATATAAGTGTCGTCAATTACGTTCCTTTTTTACTGTACAGGTCCTGTTACCAAACAGTTTGAGACCGGTAACGAGTTAAGCGTGAAGTCGAAAAACAGAGAAAAAAAAATCAAATTCAGTCAGGGGTTTTTTTTTAAACAGGCACATCGAGGAAAACATTGCTTGTGGTGCTCAGAAAATTTGACCATTTTTTTCTAGAAAAGTTGGTCAAATAACTCTAGATATGTCTAAAAACATCGAGATAGCGCACATCAAGAGGCCCTTGACTGTAATATTAAATTTGATACATTTTCAGGTTTCCCTGATTTTGAACTAGTTCTCCATTTTCAGGTTGTGACAATTTAACGATGTGATGTTCCTGTTGTTAATTTTTGACGTAACGCACTACTACTAACCAATGGGGGTTGAAGAGCATCTTCTTAAACGCCGATTGGCCCCAAAGAAACACACAAAATAGAAGATGCGTTGTTTTTGGTGTCGCTCTTCATCCAAACTTTAATTTTCTTTCGCGTTTTTTTTCGTCTAGTTTTCGCTTTGGTGCCAAATTGATGTTGTAAAAGTCTGACTCATTATTTAAGTTGACATTAAAAAATAATAATACTTAATTAGTGGTGACTGAATAGTTCGAGATAGAACATGTTACATGTTGTTTAAGAACACGCTGGGGTTATTCATTTGTCGTACATCTTCCTTAATAAATATAAAAAACATAAAAAAAACATTAGTTGTATTTTGAAACTCATAACATGAATAGATCCACGTTTTATAAAGTATGAGGTACAATAACATGCTTCTCGCTTTCTCAAACTTTGTATTGTTATAGGCTTAGAAACTAACGTGTCAAATACAGAAGGTATTATTCGACTTTCACCCATAAAAGGGGTCGCCAAAGAAGGGCCCCTCAAATAAGGGTCGATAGCGCTAATTAAGGGTCGGGTCGTTGTATAAGGTGTTTTCAAAAACTGAAAATACTTTTTGGACTATTAAGCGTCGCAGATTAAGACTTTTTTTTTGAAAAAGTGTTCCAAAACCGGGTGCGCGAAATTTGACAAACCTCTTATAATGAAATAGTGAATAAGATTATTAGTGATCGCTTAAATTAATTCTTATAATTATTATATTTAGGTATTAATTAAATTTATTCTATTTAACGTTATTAAATAATTAATATTTTAGCTTCAATGGCCGAAATAACTGTCCATTTGTTGAATAATAACCAATTGTTGCATGATTAACGTCCTTTGATGAGTTGACCGTAAATGTCAACCAATGGATCATCGCAGGATTTAAGGCCACGGGTTTTCTAAACGTGCAAGAAGTTGTTCGCTTTTGCCACTTCCTGCTCGATTCAACTGTCAATATCATCAGGTCATGGGAATTATGCATTTCAAAAAAAAGGGAAAGTAATCCGTTCAATGGTCGACAGACAAAAGGCTCAAAATGAAAAAAAATCGAGAACTGGAAACACGCGGACCGAGAAAATTTGTTACAGTCCTTAGTCATTTATCGGACAATTGCACATTTATCGGACGATTTTTCGGCCTAAATGGGGCCATTCTAATAGAAAGATGGTCCTTTTTGTGATGATGCTCCGTTTTCGGACGCTTTTTTCGAGAATCGAAAACGTCAAATAAATGAGTAAGGACTGTACGAATTTTCGCCACAAAATTTGGTTCGACCTGTCGATCAGAGAAACACCACTTGCGCAGTTATGTTGCCGATTTGTAATATTTCGTCATATTTTCGTAATATTTCGTCATTTTTTTGCGAAATTTCGTCATATACATTTAAACAGACCCGCCTACACACTGCGCAGTTATGTTGCCGTTTTTTCTGCTAGCGTACTTATGTTGTCGTTTTTTCCTGCCTGCGCAGTTATGTTGCCGTTTTTATTGGGCTATTGAATTCTAGAAATTTCGATCTTTCAAAATTGGAACCGACTTTGAAATTTATAAAAATGTTCATACATTTTTTGAAAAATTCTTAAGGTTCACATGTTTTTTAATCTTAATGTGTACATGATGGTAGCCTACAATATTCCAAAAAATCGTTAAACATAATTTGGTTTAAAATTTGACTATAATCACAACGCATCACACATTTTCTAAAGTTTCAATTTTATCAGTCAACAATTTAAAAGCGTTTAAATATTATTATTGTGTCATAATTTGATGCAAAAGGCAATTTGTGACAAAAATGACTCATTTTGCGAATTTCGCACGCCTACGCAATGTATTTTGAAATTATTGCGCAATTTTTTGATAATTTTACTCTCCGCCTACGCCTTGCGCAGTTATATTGCCGTTTTTGAAAATACTTTGGCAACATAACTGCGCAAGTGGTGTATTTGATGAGATATGAGGGCAAATAGGCCGTTTTGTGACGATCGAGACCGCCAAGAGTTAATCTGCTTGAAAAATTTAACCTGCAAAATCGAATAAAAGTAAGATAACAAAATTAATTCGAGAAATGTTCATTTTCACTTCCTGATTTAAACTTCCAGTTTTCTAAACTGTCAATATCATCAGGTCGTGGGAAAATAAAAAAAAAGTCGAGAAAGAGGGAGGAAGTAATGATCCGTTGAGTGTTCGAAAAAGTTATTTGGGAGAAAAAAAAAGACGGAGAAAGTGTAAACAAACAGAGCAAAGTAGTAATCATGCTTGAGGTGTTGATCAAACAAACCGCTTTTCTTTGCACCTTTTTTCGCGAGTTTTTTTTACATTTTTCAAAACTTATTATCATTTGTATTGAAGATAGGCTCAGCTCACAAAATGCTTCCGATAGTGCTTCTCACAAAACTAAAGCAAAAAAAAAAATGAAATAAAACGTTGAGTTCAAATCGAGAGTAAGATCTTGAGAAAATTCACAGATGGGTCCTTTATTTAGATTTTGGATAAAATAGCGTCATTTTTTATAGATTGAGTTTTGTATGACTAGAATTCAAGTGGTATAGAATATTCCACAAAAGTTATGACTTGCAATGCTATCATTTCGCGAAATTTCGGGCATGTTATCAGAAATTTGTTATACAAATTAACTCTCAGGAAGAAGGACTTTTTGATAACCCGTAGGGAGAAGTTGTGTGTAAGTAGGCACACACTTAATAATTCACAGTAATTCGCAATAATACTGGTAAAGGTCGTTTAACTACGTCCATCTGACAATTAAGAATTTGATTTGGGCTAGCAGGGCCCCCTTGGGAACTGTTTGAAATATCCAACCTACGCAAAAAAGTACTGCTGGTGGAATTTTCTCGAAAAGTTGAGGGGGGTCAGCAATGCCAATTCTACCCTACGAGGCCTCCTTATGCCTCAAATCGACGGAAAACCAAGTCGCGTGCATATAGGCACACACTTCCCCCTGCGAGTTAATTGACAAAATTTAAAGGGACGGTTTTACCATAAAGATTTAAATTAGAGGACGGATTTTTTCGAAAAAAAATTAAAACTGAGATAAAATTAGAGAAAAACATTAAATTGTTTAGTTTTTTGTGTTGGAAAATGTATTTTGTTAATTTTCCGAATTTTGAGAAATGCCGATATTCCCGTATTCTTGAAAAGTCGATTTGAAACATAAAAGTCATTTTTTTGGTGGTTAGAACTTTAAAATTGGGATAGTCCACACCACCTAACACCTAATGTTAACACAATCAAACGTCAAAAACTGTTAACATAATGAGTTTTGCCGTAGACCTTTGTTAACATGACGTGTTAGGGCTTGGGCGGAAAACGAGGTTCATCAAATCTAAAAAAGTGTTAACATAATGTAACATTGTTAACATAACGTTGTTAGGTGGTGAATGAAGTTTTCGAATTCTTCCCCAATTAGGGAACATGACTGTAACCAGTGTCCACTGGTCACACTAAAAGAGAGAGCAAAACATTTGTAAACGTTACATAAAATGTATAAATTCAGTTAATTTAATTCCCCGCCACCAGAAAAAAGTGATGAGTAATGATTTTCCCATTATTAATCCAATGACTGATTAGTTTTTTACGACTTTTCGGCCACTCTTCAATATAAAGAAGTAAAAAATGCCTTGCAAATTTACCACACATTCAACTGGATCGGACGGTTGAAGTTAAATAACGTAAATTAGGATCAATTAAAAAGACGCAGTCCATTTACGTTTTTAAGAAAAGAGCATCCCAGCTTTGTTTTTATTTTTATTTGATTTTTTCTTATTTTATGCGATATACTTTTTGTGTTTTTTTTTTCTCTTCGCCCCTTTTTTTTGCCAAGGTTGCAATCCAATTTGGACTTGGTTTTAAAATGATCAAAAAAAATGAGAGGGATGATTTGTGTTCGGTCCAGGTGTCTTCAAATGTGCACGATTAAGAAGTCATTAATTGACAAAACAGAGACTTGCTCAGACGGTAATGATGGGGGCGACGAAATCTATACAGTATAGTCTAAGACCGTCAATTTTTCTGTCTGTTGAAAGTGGACTGGTGCCGGTAACTTTTGATTTTTTTTTTGCAATTTTTTGATGACTTTCTATCTTTCGCAGATAGTTATTTTAAAAGAATGATGCAGTCCGGGGACTCTAGATGTGCAGTTAAGATTCCGAAAAACGTCCATAAAAAGAAAGACATGCACATCTAAAGAGACAGTGTTATCGTAAACTTTAACACTTTTCTAGAGATTTTGGCCAAATAACTTTGGAATTATACAAAAGTGATTTGTTTGGTCTGAAAAAAGGTTTACATCTAGAAATATTTAGAAATTATCGTACAAAGCGCATGTCTAGAGAGACATGCACATCTAGAGAGACATACACATCTAGAAACCTCTTATGGCCCAATTATACTGAAACCAATTAGTTTTGTTAACTTTATTGAGCATACGTGTTTATACAAATTTAAAATTGTCATAAATAAAGTTTCTTTTAATATCTTCGAATATACATCAGTTTATTAAAGGCTGTTGCAGGATGACTTAACTCCTGTTAATTTCGGCTAAATATCTTTCATCACTGGTTTAATTACGGAAATTTGAAGATATAAAGATAATGAAGATTATAAAAAGTATATAAAACATATATACATTATGTGTCAGACGAGTTAACTCATCCTTAAACGTCCTGTTAACATACTTTAAAGCTTAAAGTAGGTATGTTACAGTATTTTTAAATTGCATTTAAAGTATTTTTCGAAGTTTAAACATACTACTAACATAAGCTCATGTACTTTATTTTATCATTCAATATGAAATAAAATATTTTATGATTCATATTCATGAAAAATGTTTAAGATTGATCGAAGCCTTTTTGGCCTCGAAAATGCTCTCTAGCGCCAAAACGTGTCTCCTTTTTCAAATTTTTTATTCCACCAACGTAATCTACGCATCAAACTGCATCATATATGTAAGTTTCAGAGAATTCTATTTTTTTCCGTGCGCCAAAGTCTGAAAAGTCTCATTCGGGTATTCGTTATTAAATTCATTAATAAATTTTACATGGACTATGTAAACATGTAATGTATATGTTAAGTAGTACAATTTTTGTCCTATGTAAATGTTACGAAGTGCAACTTTCATATTACACCGCCTACATAATGTTGTAAATTACAAGCTTCAATAATTATTGAAGCTTGCCATTATGTTGAGCCAATTATGATTCAGTCAAAGAATTATATTAATTGGGTAGAGCAGTTCGTGAGATAGTCGAAAATTTCCATACGATTGGAATAATTTGACATAAAAATATTTAAGTGATTTTATATTAAATAGGTGACAAACAGTATAATGATTAAGTTGTTGTATTCTGACATAAATATTCTTCTGACATTAAATTCCAAACTCCATTATGGGTCTCACATACTGTACAAAAAATCGTACGGTACTTAGAGTGTCCGCGGTTTGGGCTACAATCAATACGAGAAACAATAACAAAAATGCAATTTATACGTTTTGTTCATTTAGGAATGAGGAGAAAAACAAAAAACTGTTTTCGAACTTTTCGAAAAGGACTTCCCACTAAGGGCAGACCAAAGCCCTTAATTTCGGAAGCACAGTATGTGGAACGAACCGTGGGCAGAACCAACCGTAGCTAGAACAAACCGTGATAGAAACTAAGTTGAGAATAGTTTCCCATGATAGCTTTTGAAAGCGCTCCTGCCAATTTTATTCCTTCCGTCTGAAATTTTTGATCGTAATAGGGCCAGTAGTGGCCGTTATATTCTAAATATTTTTGACTATTTTTTCACAATATTGATTTGAATCAATAATACCCTTTTTTGAATAAAAAAATTCTATTTTGTCAACGATGGAAATGCCCGAAGCGCACCAGAAGGAATTTTTTTCAACTTAGTTCCTGTCACGGTTTGTTCTAGACACGGTTTGTTCCAGATACTAAGTTCCAGATACTGTGCTTCCCTTAATTTCTAGAAAATTGAGTTTTTCTCAAAAAAAAAAAACGTTGTGGCCAATTTTCACCGCTAAGAGTAAAAGTTAGGTAATGAATTTTTTACTCAGTGGATGATGAGGAATCCGGCGTGAAAGCTTTTAAAGTGATTTGAGGAGCCCCGATTTTAACCGCGGACACCCTAACGGTACTATGATTTAAAACTCTAGTGTAGAGTCTGTGGCGTTAACAATCTTAGAACTAACCCACGGATGCATAACGATTAATATTGGTATCGAAACATCTTCGCACGATTTTCTTTAACCAGCCATGTTTATTACGACAATAGCAAAAAAAACAAAACGAAAAAAAACAAGCCAAGTGGCAAAGTTAATACATTTATCTGTGCATTTTGTAACGCCAAGACGACGCCCCAAATCAAATCTGACACAAGCAGCTACTTAATTTAGTTATGTTCCGTATCGTGTAATTATCTCAAAATAATATTTAACAAAAAAAAAGTCAAAAACTATATTACACAGCCGGAATGGCCAATTATTGACATGGGCAGGAGAAACAGAAAAAAATCTTCATACTGACTTCTTCAAAAAGTGATATTTTGCATAAAAATATAATTATGTTGTAGTAAATAATGTACGTAAAAAGGACACTAAGGGGGCTATTTTGATTGGCGGCTTGTTTGAAGAACGGCAGAGTTGTGGTGAAATCGGAAAGGCGTCCATTAATATCATGTTGAGAAGTAATTAATCCTCCCCGAATTTATATCGAAACACTAAACATGCACTGAATTGGAAAAACGCAACAAAAAGAAAATTGTAATTCTATTTGCATAGTGATGTAAATGGTTCACCCGATGAAATTCTAATTTTATTTTCTTCAGATTTAGTTGGTGCATTTAATTGTTAATAACCGTCTAGCTCGGAGCGCAATTACAGTGATTGTATACTTAAGAAATTGATTATTCAGTATATGCGACTTTTATACCGAACTCTGTTTGTAGGCCAAATTTGCCCATAAAAATTAAAAAAAAATTAAGAAATTCTTTAAGAAATTTTGAAAGGGTTTTTGTGATATCTTGTTTTGCCCACCTAATATCATGGTCCTAGAACTACGGTATTTGCTTTTTGTCTGTGTGGACTACAATACGTCACATCTGAATATAGCATGATATTTCCAATTGATATTAAAAAAAGTGTATGGTACGCCCATACTTTGATAGGTTACAGTTGACAAGTTATCATGCACGTGACGTGCAGCACGTCTGTTAATATTCCTTGGTATTTTCATGTTATATTCCGATGTGACGTATTGTAGTCCACATTTACTGTATTTTATATAACAAAATCAACGCTATATAGAAACATCAACCATATCACACGTATTTTCATAGCCCTTGATATAACCATGATATATTGATTGTTCCCAAAGACAAAAAAATAGTGTTCTGACAAATGCAATTGAAAAAAATTCACGGAAAATTAACACATAATGCGCTTTTTACCGGCCACCCGTTAACCTAGATAACGTATTAATACGACTATTTTTTCAAATTTTAAAGGTTTTTATTAACATTTGGTGGTGTACACAAAAATAAATAATAAGAAGTTACATGCAGCCGTAGGCTGCATGTAANAATTTTTTTACCAAAAAAAACCCAAAACTTTACAGCCCCAATAAAAATTTCGAAAAAAATGGTTAACGAGAACAGTCTGTAAATTACAGAATAAGTCAAGATCAGGTCGTGAAACGGTGTGTAAGTGGCGTGATCGAGAGACCGAATGAGTCTGTAGCCTGCGTGATTACCACCTTTTTGTACCAACAACAAAAGGAATTCTCTTTTTTTCTGGGTAATCTGACAGGCAACAAGCAACTCATTATATCGCACTTATTATACCATGTCTTATCAGAGGAGTTTTGATATCAATGAGATTATATTATTACTCTCTTCCTCTCCATCTTCGTTGATTCACATGTAACTTTTATACAAGTTGTCTATATTCTTAACGAACTGCATGTAATAACAGTTAAAACAGCAACATATTCTGAATTTATTTTCAGATATGAAGAACTCTCCAAGCATGCTTTGTTCTGCATTTATGCCTCAGGCGCTGGGCTTTTACCACTTCTTTTTGTTCTCACTGGCCATGATTGTTCTAGATTCTTGAGCTCGCGATGTTTTTGCTGGGGGCAGTTGCCCGCCAGTTGCTGAAGAACACATTCATTAGCTTTTCGTTTGAGTTGACACCTAATTTTTTGTGAGTTGAAAGAATGGGAGGTATAGATGAGTTGGCTGGAATTACGAACTTGTCATCCCTACTGGAAGATACCTTACTATTGGTTATTTTTAGTAAATATCTATACCGGTTGAGTTTGATGAAAATCGGCTGCGCGTTTTTAGGAAACAACATTTTTTTCTTTATCTGGCGCAGCGGTGGCACTTTTTGCCCTTCTTATAATTGCGCCTCTACGTAAAGAATTTCACACGTTTAATCTATCCACTTCAATTTTTATTGCGTGATTCGATTCGTTTTCAAATCATACATCATAATAGTCAGTATAGATTAATTGATAAACACCACCTACCCGCTTAAAGTTACACCAAAATGAACAAAAAATCTCTTACTTTAAAATTGTTACCTTAGACGAAAATTATCACTTTAGGCAGGTAGGGCGTAGGTTAAATCGAAAAAAAGTTCAAATAGGTTTACGTTAAGCGAAATCAGGCTTGTTATGTTACTTTAAGCGGAATCACGATTTTGAATTGCGCAATTTGAAAAATATTACTTTAAGCAGGTAGTGCGTGGGTTTAAAAAGTTACCATTTTACAAAAAAAACTGTTACTTTAAGCGAATAGTGTTACTTTAAGCAGCGTTACTTCAAGCAGGTAGGTGGTGTAATTAATGTTAATATATTTGCGTATTAATAAACAGGGGAGAAAGGAACGCGACCAGAAAGGCGACCAGAAAGGAGAGCGACCTTTTTTCTGGCAAAAAAAGAAGAAAATTGTTTTATTCTAGAAACCTGCAACCGATTTTTATGAAACTCAACCGGTAGTACAAATTTCTGCAAAAACATGCATGCAAACAAAATTTTCATATAAAAACATAAAATTATCGCTGTTTTCCGTTTTCGTCGCGTCATTAAAGAGACGATTTAAACGTCAAATTCCATTACCAGCAATTTGCAAAATCAATTTTCATTTTTCTTTGATTCCTGTTTTGTGTTAAATAAAAATTCCTAAAAATGTGCAATCAATATTACATTCAAAAATAAACGCGTTATTAAAACAGTCGTAGTAGCAACAGCAGTGTTTTGTGTTTTTGCGTGTGTGGGTATGTCGCACTGATCAAAAAGAGGAACGCACAATCTTGGTGGAAATTGTTTTTGGTTACCAAATTGGCAAATAACTACCCGACTATTTGCCGCCGCAATATAAAAAAAAGAACTATCAACCAAGTTCATCAAATCAAATGAAATCAAAATCACAAAATCAAATCAAATTAACCGGATAATGTTTAAATCTCTTTAGTGGTATCATCAAACAATATTAACAACATAGGTAACTTATGTGCTCAAATTATAAGTGAAATATATGAAACTTGTGCCGTTCGGCACAATCACGAGTGCACGGGTCAAGTTAATTCTTAATAAATTGATAAATCACGAATGATGACCCCGGGTCAAAATGGCGATTTCAAAAGAGAATTATGCGTTTACGAGGTATACGGCACACGTTTTCCGGTCACTAAAAGAATGTGAAAACCAGAAATCGAAAAATGTAACCGAATTGAAAAAAACCGCCGTGTCGAACTTTATTCGGTCGGAATCGAAAAATTGCGATTTTTTGAAAAAAAAAATGGCACAGCAAAGTTGTATACACCGCCTGGCTACGGAACTTAACGCCCCCAAAATTAACAAAATGCCTCGAACTTAACAAAATGCCTGGAGCTTAACAGTCATCTGGCGTCAACTTTTCCGCCTACGCACTGTGACCTAACCTTAACAAAATGCCCGGAACTTAACACCTTATTTCCCAAAATGTTTAAGTTCCGTAGCCATGTGGTGTAGTTCGTCAGACAACGTCAATTTGATCTACACCAGGTACGCCGTTATGTTACAATTTTTGTGGAAAATTTTTCCAGCATTATGGCCTACACACTACGCCGTTATGTTACAATTTCTCCAAAAAA
>SCLG01000409.1:63622-95413 GCA_004367875.1 Oikopleura albicans
AAAAAACAGGTAATGCGCAATATTTACGAGTTACGTAATAACTATTTTCCGTTATGTTACAATTTGTACAAAAAAACAAGTATTGCGCAATATTTTCCCCGTTGGATCCGTTATGTTACAATTTATTATTTTTTCGTGTTTTCCAGCCTAATCCTCTACGCTCTGCGCCGTTATGTTACAATTTCCCGTTATGTTACACTTTTTTATATGGTTTTGTAACATAACGGCGCACCTGGTGTGTTAAAAATTTTATCAAACTTACCATTATACCTCTCAATGTTTGATTTTTGAAATTGAATTATGTAATGAAAATTGGGTTAGAGGAAGCGCATCTCTAAAAAAGAAGCGTATTTACACAGAAAATAGCGCGTTAGACAATCGAAGAGGTTTCAGGTGTATGATTTTGACATTTATACTTTTGTTGTTTGTTTGAATTACATGATTACAGATGAGCATATTGAATATTCACCGCATAATACTAAAACATATCAATATATATATATTTCCAATATTCAATTGCATAAGAAGGATGCCTTTAATCGTTTCAAACACAAAAAGCTACCCCCTCCAATGAACAAGCATAAAACAAAAATCGAACAAAATGAATAAGAAAATAAAACACGATGATCACTTGAACTTGGTCGAAAAAAATTTCAATTCACGGCAGAAATTGATGAGAGGTACTCAAGTGGTGTGAAAACGATTGATTGGTAACATGGTGATAGCAGAAAAAAAAATGGAAATTCGAAATCATCGGCTGGTGGTAGCTATGAGAAAAAGTTAATATCAGACAGGTCAATTTTTTCGAAAAAAGTCCTTATACAGACTTTCCAAAAAAAAATTTCAAGAGCTTTTTGGTGGAATTTTTTTTTTTTTGGTTAACAGCAACTTACTCAGTTAATGGCTCGATGCTTTGCTTATTTGCCGAAAAAATCACAATAAATCGGAAAATAGCGGATGTTCTGCCATTTCTCCTAAAAAACTAGCTATGGTATTGAAATATTAGAGTAGATGGTATAATAACGCGTTTCTCGCTTTTCTTGTTTTGTAGCCTATAAGAATACGAAATTCGAGAAAGCGAAAAGCACGTTATTTCCCCCCTTCTGTTATACTTTTTTGTTAACTCTCAAAGGGAAGGAGTTTTTGGGAACCCGTAGGGGGAAAATGCGTGTAAATAAACACGCACTTAAAAAAATCACAATAATTCCCAATAATTCAAGTAAAAACCGGTAAAGCAGTGCTCGTCAAAATACGTCCATCTAACTATTCAGAAATTTCTTTGGGCCATCAGGGCCTCCTAGAGAGCTGTTTGAAATCTCCAACCTACGCAAAAAAACACCGTCAAACAAATTTTCTCGAAAAATTGAGGGGGGGGTCACCAATACCCTTTTTGCCCTACGGGGCTTCCATATGCCTTAAATCGACGAAAAAAACCAGTTTCGTGTCTATTTACACGCACTTCCTCCTGTGAGTTAACCATCTTAACTTAGATGGCTTTTTCAACCTAAACCCAAATATTTGACTAAAAAATTCTAGAAATGATTAGATCGCTAATGATTGGTTAAAGGACCGTGCGTTAATCTTACTCTGAAAGTGAACGGTTAAATGTGCATTCTGTGTACTTTTTTTTGTCTTGCTCAACTTAATCCATAGTCAGCAATTCAGAAAATCTGCAAAATTTGTGCAAAAGCAGTTTTTTCGCTTGCTTTTTTTTGCATCAAGGCCCTTGAATAAACGGTTTATTTTCTCTTGAAATCGGAAAAAAACCGAAAGATTGCAAACTGTCGGTTAACGGACCAAGTATGCGTTAATTTTTGGCCTAAAAGTGGACGATTAATGACTGGATAGTAAACTGCACACCCGTTGTAAGTTGTTCGTAAAAAGCTATTTCCCTAACGAGAAAATTTTTGACAGATCTTTCTCAAATATTCTAGAGCTCAAAAAAGCAGTAAGAAAAATTGTGAGATAAAAATTCATAAAAACTCTGAGGCGAACTTTAGAATTTTTCGAAGGTCAATTTTATTTGCACCTTCAAAAAATTCTAGAGCCCTCTAAAGACATTTCTATGAGTTTCATTTTTACACTTTTTCTTACTAACTGTTCGAGCTCTACAATATGGCCAAAACAATTTACAAATAAATAGGCCCAAAAAATTTAAATACAGTATACTCAGCGAAAAAAGATGTTAACTGTTAGGGACCGGGTCCTATGAGATATAAGACAAGTTAATTACCAGGACATGAAGAAAATCTGGGGGATGAAGAAATTGTGAAAAAAAAATCGATCAAAACCGAACACCCTAACCCTGTGTACATTTTTTCCGTGGTGTCATAAATCCAAGTAAGCAGTTCAGATAGTGCGAAGGCGATTAATGTCATTTTTCCAGTGCTTTTTTTGCGTCAAGGGAGTATTTGGTGTATCCGTAACGATACGGGCGCCCCCTCGTGCGTACTGTGTGTGTGTGCTGTGTGATTGCGCGTCGTGTGTGTGTGTGAGCGAGTGAATGTGTGTGTGTGTAATACGCCTTCTTCACTACAGAGAGCACCCGAACCCATCTTTTGCTGCCCATTGGATCCGACAGGACGTCACCAAGAACATTACCAAAAAAAAAACTTTGCACCAAAAAAAAAATCACAAAAGTTTAGAAAAAAAAAACGAAATTTTAGCGTTTTTTCAGCGTTTTCGTTCGCTATCTGCTCCTCGAAGCCTGGCGATTTTTTTTTCGATCAACATATACTTAATTGAATATATGTATAGTTCATTATAGACATTAAGAGAATTTGAACAGAGCCGAACACATCTTCTGGGTAAGTTTTTTTAAGTTTTAAAAAGTTTTTTTATGTTTTACCAAAAAAAAGTGTACGCTGCGTGCAAGGGGCGGCAGGATATTTTTTTCCTTTCTCGAATGATAATTAATTAGATTGACCTGGCATATTTTGAAAATTCAATTATTTCCAAAAAGACAATTTATGTTTTTGCTTTTCTTCATTTTCGGGTAACGTTTTTTTCTTTAACTTTTTTTTTACTTTTTTCAATATTTTAATGGCAACAATGTCATTTTTTTTACGTTTGTAGTTTTTTTTCTGGCGTTTTTTTTTTCGTTTCTTTCTTCACACCTTTTGTTTTAGTACTGTTTTGAGGAGGACCTATAAATGTAGACTGAAAACACATCTGGCCAGGCTCAACCTTCATGGCCAGTCGCGCTAATGAAGTTAATTAATTAATCTTTCAAGACAATTTCAGTTTAAAAGTTTGAGACTCTCTTGATGTTTTTTTGCGTTTTTTTTTGCGAGAAAAAAATGTATCTTGGCTTTTTTTTTGTCCTGAGTCGGTATATTTTATCTTATCATAAATAACACTAAATAGGATTTTGCTTTGTGCTCAATGTCCCGAAAACCCATTTCGTTTGACACATTTTTTGATGACTCTAGTTGGGAGAGCCTGTGAAACACAAAAATAATTTTTGAACAAAGCAGTGCTGTTTACAGAATTTTTTTCCAAAAAAAACATACCGTATGGGGACGCGCTGACTTTGAGGGTGACGTCATAATACGGGTACAAATCATAGGAAAATTGCACAAAGCCTCAGAGCCAGAGAGTCCCCATACGGTGCAACAATTTTTTTTTGAAAATTTTGTATGGGTTTTTCAGACTTTTGAACCAAAAGTCACCACGTAATGTTCAAGGTTATTTAGGCCATTTTTCATAATGAAAAAACATGCAATTTAAATAATTGTGCTCAAAGTTATTTGTACCGAATTTTTTTACCCTAAATAACAAATTCACCAAAAAATTCGTTTAAAAAAGTATTCGTACTTATTAAGACACATTACTGGATTTTGAAACTCGGGTAAAAATCCTGATGGATTCGTGGTTTTGTCGAACAAACTTTAAATGAGCGAATTAGTAGAATAAACTTTGATATCTTCATATTGAAAAGGATTATGCCTTAAATCATACCAAGTTTTGAAACTGTTGCGCAATCTTGCAATAACATAACCCTTTTTCGGGGTTACGTCTGTTGCGTTAAGGAGGGGTTGAGAAAATCTTATCATACACCTCCAAACCAGTTATCATATCACCGGTTATCTTCACAAAACTGGGTTGTCTTAACACTTTTTGGAGTAAAACTTATTGCCATTTTCACGAAACGCCCTACCCAATTATCTCAACAGTTTTCAGCGAAATAGTTGTTGAAATAAATGGTTAGGGGGTTTCTGGATTAAAATTAATTTCTTCTGATTGAGACAAGGAACTGCTCGCAAAATCTTGGACCCTTATAACCTCAAGAAATGAAAAAACCCGTCCGACCTCGCATTATTTAGTGTCTTAATTTTAGTGTTAACTCTCAGGGGGAAGGAGTACATTGATAACCCATCAGGGTTAATGTGTGCATATATGCACACTCTAAAAAAATCATAATTATTTGCAACAATTAAAAACTGATAAAGCCAAGTTGTAGAGCTCGTCAAACTACGTCGATATGACTATTCAGAAATAGATTTGGGCCACCAGGGCCCCCTAGAGAGCTGTTTGATATCTCCAACCTACGCAAAAAAATACCGCCAATGTAATTTGTCGAAAAGTTGAGGGGGGACAACAGTACTTGTTTTGACCTACGGGGCCTCCAAAATCGATTTAAAACAAGTCGTGTGCATATATGCACATAATTCCCCTAGGAGTTACAATACCATAAAATTTTATGTACAATTTTATTTTGGAATAATCTAGAAGAGGTCCAGTTGCGATACAGTTTGTTCGGTCATACCTATTATTGGTAGTTTTCTGCCACCGTACGAAATGCTTTAGTATATTTCTAGCATGCTTAGTATATTTCTAGCATTGCCCTTGAATTAAGTAAACTAAAGGCCGCATCAATTATAATTTCAAATCGTGACAGTAAACAAACCGCTTAAGCCGTAAGGTCATCTTCTTCATCAAGTCCTATTTCTGAACAAAAACGGAATAAGGGTATTTTTCATCTGCGTGGACCATAGCCTAAACGGTGCTGATTTTGTTAACTACACTGAGTGTACACTCCCTACGCAGTTATCGCACCGGGTTTATCGGATGCAAGTTACCGCGCACTCTCCGTAGTTCTCGGACTGATTTTTCAATGCGAAGGAGGCCCAGGTTGTGTCCACCTTTGTTCAATTTGAAGTCCCTGTTGTTTATTTAATGTGGTGAACAATTGCCCACTACGCCATTAACTTACTCTCGCTGGCTGTATTATACAGAGACTAGGTCAACATGTTGCACGATAAAAATACATCATGCTCATTTTTTTTAGTTAACACCGCCTGTCTGAGGAAGTTAACGCTCCTAAAGTTAACAAAATACCCGGAAGTTAATTTATTCCCGGAAGTTACCAGTCGATTCGCGTCATCTTTTTCGGTTTTAGTTGACGCACTGTCTGTTAAAGTTAACAAAAATTCTAGAAGTCAGTAAAATTAATGGAATTTAACACCTATTTCTCCCATCGTTTTCTTAACTCTCAGGGGGAAGTGTGTGCATATATGCACACGACTTGTTTTTTCGTCGATTCAAGGCCTATGGAGGCCCCGTAGGTCAAAACGAATTTTCTCGAAAAGTTGAGGTGGTCAGCTCAACTTTTCGAGAAAATTACATTGACGGTATTTTGCATTCGGTTTCTGCATTCGCCTAAATCAGAATGTGCCTCGTTGAGCCCGAAAAAGCGTTTTGAGACCAATAGCCCGGAAAGTCCAAGCGTAATTTATTTATTCCTATCAATTATGATAAACTGAGTAAACTGGCGATAGCATTACTACTAATCTCTTTTTTGTCGCTCAAAAGTAGTCAGAGTCAACATAGAGTCAACAAAAGGGGGCTCGGCGAGGTCATCTTCAGCATCAACTCCGGACGTGAATGCAATATAATTCGGAACAAACACGAACTTCTTCACATTTTGCGCTTTTCTTTTTTTTCCCGCCAGTATTTTCAGCAAACACATTAGTGTTTCATTTCTATTATTTTGTCAAGTCATCTTTTTTTTTTTGCTCGAAAAAAAAGGCACCGTTTGAAAATTATTGATTCAACAAATAGAACAGCGTTAATTCATCCATTCTGTCCCTTGTATTACGAAGAGAGGACCCCGGCGGATCGCGCCATTTATTCTGGGAAGATCAAAGACAAATGCCGCGGTGAAAATGTACGGCAAGATCATCATTAATCAACGCCTCCCCCTTTTTACTCTTTGAATTTCTTTTTTTGGTAAATTTGATTCTGTGGTTTATTATTGTACCGTTCAAAGGCCGCGTCACCTAGAGACACGCAAAAAACCGTACGGTTTGCAATGATGGTTTATTAACTCTCAGGGGAAGGACTTTTTGATAACCCGTAGGGGAAATTGTGTGCACGTATGCATTTTGTTACCTTTAGGGACGTTAACTACCGTAGACAGGCGATTTCGGTTAGATAATTGGGTAGGACGTTTGGGTAAATAATCAGAATTGTTATTATTCAAAAAGTGTTAAGATAACCCTCCACTTTGTTGGGATAACTGTTGTTAAGATAACTGGTTAGGGTGTACATCACATAACATGTTTTTTCTTAAAAGTTTTGAGATACTTAAATTTTCTTAAGATGATTATCTGATTAAACTGTTATCTTTGAGGCATTTTTAATTTCATTAATTGTGTTAACTTCACAGGTGTTAACTTCCGGAGTTAGTAATGTGTCCTTTTAAGCTTCAAATTTTCAAGCTTATTTGACTACCCCCGACGTTTAACTGATCTGCATATGATTTATATAATATCATTTATAATTTATAATATAATTTTATAATATACACCACCTAACACGTTATGTTAACACCATTAAACGTCGAAAACTGTTAACATAATGTAATTTTGTTAACATTATGTGGTAGGGCGTAGGTGGAAAAGTTGGGAAATTTTTTTTTGTTGGTAACATAATGTAATATAGGGGCTTTTTGTTAACATAATGTAATTTAGGGATTTGCTGTTAACATAATGTTGTTTAGGGTTGTTTTTTTCTAGATCTCGGAACTGCGCAATTCAATTTTTATTTCCTTTTATTTGTTTTGTCAAATTGATCGTTACAAAAATCGTGATAAATGAAAAACCTCGATAGCATTCAAGTTATGATTCATAACCTATGAACTTAAAAGAGAAATTATAGAAATATCTAATGAAATGACTGGCCTTTCAGGTCGCCAGCTGGCCGTATTCATATCGTTGTTAACATAACGTGTTAGAGCGTGGGCGGAAACCGAGGTTCATCAAATTAAAAAAATGCTCACATACAACGTGACTGAAAACTGTTAACATAATGTAACTTTGTTAACATAANAAAACCCAGTTTCTATTTACACGTGTCTATTTACACGCACTTCCCCCTGTGAGTTAATTGATTTCTTATATGACAAATTGCTTCCTATAAATATGAAGCTCTTTAATTTTAATTGAGGGGTATGATATAGAAATATTTGAAATTTGAGTATTAGGATGAAATAACTAACCCATCCAAAGCACCTCTTCGTTAATCACTCAGAATCATTCAACAATATTTTACGTCGACTTTTTTACTCCAGAACTCCAGGTGATTTCGAACACCATTAAAAGTTATTTCTGAAATTATAATACAAAAAGAAGTGGATCTTGCAGTATGACAAGTGGATTATTAATTTAATTAAGTCTAAAATATAGGAAAAATGACGAATTCGGAAATCAGCGACCCTTATTTGGAGCAACTAATTTTTTCATAGATAAAAGCGACCAATGTTTGGCGCAACGGACCCTTATTTGGTGAAAGGGCCCTTATTTGAGGGCTTATTTGACGACTCCCTCTACTCTGTTATTAAAAAAAACTGAAAAAATGATTTCAGAGCTGATTTATTCCGCTCAGTCTAAAAATGTAAAAACGTACTAAAAATAAGAAAGTAGAGAAAATTTTCACATTATAAGGCCTGATTTTTAATCCGTCATAAAAGTCGCTGATAAAACTTACGGAAATACCCTGATAAACTTTGGTATGATATACATATGATATACAACCCTTGCGCAGTTATCGGGCGTTCAAATATCCAGCAGGTTGGCCCGCTCGTGCTGTTATTGGGCAATTTTTCCTCAAAAAACCTTTGAATTTTCCGCCTACGCTCTGCGCAGTTATTGGGAGGGTTTTTTTCGTCGCAAAGTACGCCAGATAAATGCGGAAATTAAAATTTATAACTTTTACCGTCTTTTTCATATTTGATATTTTTCACATTTTTCCGATTTTTTTATAAGTTTCAATCTACTTGAGATCCACCACATGCGCCGTTATGTAATTACCTGTCATGTAAACAAAATTCCTTCATGTTACCACTTTTTTGGATTAAGTGACCGTCCATTTCCAATTATTAAACTGCCTACTCTATTATGTTACCAAAACTACATTATGTTACCAGTTTTTTTTTTGGTAACGTAGCGGCGAAGGTGGTGTATGTTTCCTAATTCCTTATATTTACCAAACATTTATCGAGCTTTATGACAAGTCAGACTATACAAGTCGAACAGAAATTAAATAAGAAAACTCATCTTTTTCTACGTATTACGAATACAATATGCAAACGGGCAAGTGCTATTACATACAATAAATATAAATTAATAAAGCTACGGATTTTTTTTTTTTGGTTTTTGAAATTTATTTTTATATTATTCGGATTAGATGAGTCTTGACAGAACATAAAAGTCCTCTTTATCTTGTGTTAAAAATGATAAATATTTGAGAAAGAAAAAAAAATGCTGAACATCATTCCAGTCTCCCCAAGCTGAATTATTAAATATTTAATTTTAAAAAACTGGTCAATCTGGCTTACCATTTGCCTAGCCTGATTATTATGAAATTTCTGAAAAACGAGACAATGAGTCCTTATGAAGGACTTACAGCAAATTAATGTTAATATTATGACCTGAACCGTATATGTAGGTTATAAGGTAACGTCTATAGTTTCTAAAAAACTCGAATCTAGATTTGCCTTAAATTAGGATTTCTTCGTTGCCAAAAAGCGTATCCTAGGCTAGGACCTGTGTAGCATTCTAGGCGGTAAACGCGGTAAATATATATTGCCTTATACTCATCTCGTCCACGGAAGTTAACCCCCCCTTCCCACTGTTAACAAAATGCCCAAAAGTTAACAAAATCCAAGGTAGTTAACAGTCGGATTATGTCATATTTAGCAGTGCGTCTGTTTACTAAAGTTAACAAAATTCCTAGAAGTGAAAATAATCTATGAAAGTTAACACTTTTTTTTCTCCATCGGTTTGTTAACTTCCGTTGACAGG
This sequence comes from Oikopleura albicans, assembly GCA_004367875.1. Taxonomy (NCBI): domain Eukaryota; kingdom Metazoa; phylum Chordata; class Appendicularia; order Copelata; family Oikopleuridae; genus Oikopleura; species Oikopleura albicans. The sequence continues at coordinate 72,928 of SCLG01000409.1, forward strand.
TGGTGTATGTCATTTTCCTGTGTTTTTTTTTATTCGATTGCTAATTGGAATATTCATTGGACCGATAAAAGCAGTTTCTGTTCATTATATCGTATAAGTCTTCATAGGTTAACTCTCAAGGGTCATAGGTGTTTTCATAACCCGTAGGGGTCACATTGTGACAAAACCCCGTTATGACTGTTTTTTAAAGTTACGAATTCTTCGCAAATAGTTTTTATGAGGTATTCAAATATGCTGAATCCAACTAGACTAATAAAAAGCTAGCCAGATGTCTCCAAAGTCATCTCAGGAAGAGTTAAAAAAAATTGAGAAAAAAAATTTCTGATTTTTTTTTCCAAAATTTTCTCCATGGACTTTGGTTTGACCCGTTCATCAGCGTCTTTTGATTCGAGTCCGTTTGGCGAATAGGCCTCTTTGTGACGATCGACACAATGTGACCCCTGGGAGTTAACATATCGTCACGGTACGCGAAAACGACACTTTTTTTTCAAAATCAGACGCCTTTTGATCAAGAAAGTACCATAAACATTAAACACAAAAAAAATGTGATCTGACCAATTGTGGAATCGCCGTGTCCCAAGAGCGATTTCTTTTTTGGTCTTTATTTTAATTCAATCCCGACAATAACTCAAACAAGGAGGGTGTACTTAATTATTCTTGAATCAAAAACAAATGATTTGTGTCATTTCTCTCCATGTCCGAACATGAAAAGTTCCAAAAGAAGAAAGAACAAAAAAAAAAAGTAAGAAAAAAAAATTGACCAAAAAAAAACTCCATTTGGGAGGATTATGGACACGCGACTTCAAGGCGTCTGGAATGATGTTCAACACTTTACCAAATATTTACACTTTTTTTTTGACACGGGTCTTTCAAAAAATCTAGATTATTTTATAAATTGTATTTTATTCATTCTTGGGCTATCCAATGGATAATATCCATGTTGATGGAAAAAAAAGAAAAGATTTATTTTGATTTTTTTTTTCTCTTTGGGTTCAGAACGCATCTAATCCGGATAACATAAAAACACATTTGGGAAATACGCGATAATTCTAGTAAATGCGTGATTTGAGACTTTTTGTGTAGATCAAAAAAATTTCTCTGTTTTTTTTTCATATTTTTTAGAATTTCGACTGTGTTTTAACTTAAGTTTTAACTGCTTCGCGCCCGACATTTGCACAGACGGGCGCGCAAGAAATTAACTCACAACCGTTACAAATTTATTCGTTTGGCTAAGCTCAATGAAGATAATAAGTTTTCCCGGCTGGGCTAGGGAACTTAAGCTAAGTCAAGCTAAGCCAGTTAGGCCTAACTTAGCTAAGCCATTCTTGCTGAGCCCTAGCTACAGTACCCGATCTTTTATAGGCCCATTTTTTTTGATCTTAATAAGTGCCTCTTATGCCATAAGGCTTATGGGTCGCAATTTTTCGCTTTACATTTATTTGAATTTTTAAGTCGTTTCAAGCTGACTTTTTATGAATTAAATCTGCAATGTCTTAAAAATCCTTTTTATTAAAAACGCTCTGCCCAAAGCAAAATAATAAGTTATATGTGTTTTACAATGGGCCCTCATGGGCCAAAGATGCTTTATGGGGTGTCTTTTTTGGCCATGGAAATTTATAATTTTAGTTTGTTTATTACGTGTACAGTATAATTAAGAATCCGCACTACGCGTTTTCTAAACACATTTTATGTAATCATTACTCAAGATGTAAACATCACAAGCCCTTATAAGTTCCAAATTCCAAATTATTGAAATATTTCAATCAGTTCCCAACCCGTTGGTTGGGCGCTGGAAGTTGGCCAACGTTCAACGCTTTCAACACTGCTCAAGATGTTCTTATGTATCGGTTTATTTTTTTGTGAACTCGGTCATTTTGTAATCGCCAAAAAACAATGTGTCACATAATGGCGCACGGTCGTATTCAATTTCAAGGGCTCTCGGTTAATCTAGGAATGGAAGCGTGAGAAAAAAAATTTCATCAGAAAAGACTAATTTATCCGCTCGAAACGAACAAAAATTGACTCTTAGAAATCACTTTGTTTGCCCAAAATATACAAATGCATCAATTCCGCGTTCAATGAGCCCTTTTTCGCTTTATTGTTTTGATGATAAAATAATTGAAGATTTTTTTTTTCTCTGTTTTTTTTTGGTATATATTTTTTTTTGTTTTCCTTGGATGTTCACACGGATACAGATTCACTTTGAGCATGAATACTTAAGTGATCATTCGCCACTTCCGAAGTGGATCCGAGCGGTAAGACCGGTTAAGTGTCATAGTGTGTCAACATAGTCTGCTCACCTTAGAATCATCATAGATTCGATTTTGGATCGCTTCCGAGTGGCATTAAGGTCCAAGGAGGAAAGTCAAATTGACGGAGATACATTCTCCACAGAATAAGGGACAAAATAAACAGATGATAACAAACGCGTCACATAAAAAACTCGTCTACAAAAAAATTGTCAAATAATTTTAAGCGGAAATGCATATTTCTCCTTAAGTGCGGCACTTAAAAGGGGAGGACTGTAATACAAAAATATTTAAAAAAGGAAATCCCCTTTCGGTGATTTGTCTTTCGGTGATTGGCCGAGCGCGCTCAAAAAATACCAATGACAGGCCACACAGGCTTCAGGCGCCCTGTCAAGCAACGTCACCAAAAAGTGGTAACATAACTTATTTTTTTCGCGTTTAAAAGTCACTGCGATTGGAAGCTCCTCATATCGAAAAAAATAAGTTTTATTAAACCATTTATACAGGGTGAGGTAATATAAATGCTGAGCCGTTTTTGGTTCGTGTATGCGCTGAGAGAATATAAGTCACCAAAAAACGGCTTAGCATCTATATTACCTCACCCTGTATATTGTGTCGGCTGAAAAATTTGATCAAGTTAGCCATGTTTTAATCGCTACTGGTGCTTAATGATTTATTAAATATAATTCACAACCCCTGCGCTGTAATCTTGCATATTTTTCCCGTCGGCTCCGTTGTCTTGCAGATTTTTTTCGGCCAATTTTCCAGGAATCCCTATCTTTCTGTGTTAAGGACTGCGCTGTTATCCTGCAGATCTCCCCGTTCGCTCCGTTATTTTAGGAAAAACGACATCATAGTGGCATTTTATCGCCCTTAACTACCCCTTAATATCTTAAAACCGGTATTTTTTACTAAAAGATGGTGTATGACCGATAAATACTGGGAAAACCTGTTGCTCAAAAAAAATGTAAAAAGTCGGATTCTTGTTTTCATTGACAACGCTTGAATTATATTTATATTCTTATTTACAAATCAAAATCTAGTGTTAATCCATATGAAAACGTACCGACAAAAAACTCATGTCTGTTTTTGCCGCCATTGCCATGGTCGCTGTTGACATGTACTTTTTTGCATTTTGTTTTTTTTTTGTTAACTTAACTTTTTTTCTTGACAGATGAATGGCAACGGAAGTTTTGATGCCTGACAGAAACATCTGTGAATCGGAACACTTTATTCCATTTTTCCAATTTTTTTACTTTTTTTTTTGCTTCTTCCATTTCGCAAGAAAATTGATAATTTGAACAATATAATGAATGCATATTGGCGTAAAGATTTATCGTGGATCCGTATCATCTTGATATTGTCAGATAATCCAACAGCGGGTCCAAGCTGGATTAAACAGTAAAACTTCACTTTTGTGACTTTTTTGATTGAAAAATAAACACACAAGCTGTTTTGTGCGGCGTTTTGGGTGAAGTTCAACAAGAATACGGTAGTTGGCAATTAATTTCAACACAAGATCATGCCTATGAATGGATTTTTAAGTTGGCCGCTCAAAAATCACTAAAAATTTTTTAACTAGCGCGCGTCCAACTTTACTACCCGGTTGCGCGCCGATCGTTCAAAAATGCACGATTTTTCTTGTATGTTTTTTTTTCTCAGCTACATGAAATTGTAACTTTCCATTTTTTTTTTTTTTAGAAAACTTGATTCATTATTCATGCCAGGAAGATGAACCTCTTGAAAAACTATGTCTAAAAATTTTGAATATTGGTGGATATAATGCAAAACAAAAAATCGAAAAAAAACGGTTCAGGTATTTCCCACTTTTACACCTAGAGAAGAAAGTGTTTTCGATTAAAAAGTGATTTGGCCATTCGACGTAAAATTAAAAAGTGGATTGTAGTGAGTTTATCCAGTTTTGGCTCAAGTTCACCCTGTCACGTGATAAATTTGATTTTAAGCCTCCAAATGTCCCTAATTTGATTATTTTTACTTTTTTTGGCCCCAAATTTGGTGGTTAAGGCTTTTTTTCTTATTGTAATTTTTGCGTAAAATTTTAAAACACATTATATACTGGATTTGTATTTACCCAATTAAATGTATAATTCCTTTATAAGTCCCTTTTAACCTATAATTATAGGTTCAAATAACCGTATAAAAAATGTCGCATATTATTAAAAAAGATAAAATAAAAAGATGGTATATAAGTAAGGAACATAAACGATTTTAAAAACGTACTCGTAAAAATATACACAATAATGTCGTCTTCACACTCTGAAACGAACAATTATATCATACCATTCATCCTACACCATCCTTGAATAAAAGTGTAAAAATCTTCATCACTTTCGCTCAAAAAGCGTTCCCTTGGACTATTATTGAAAATACTTGTGATGATTTTTGGTTAAAATGATGAACTTACACAGATAAGTGAAGAGACAAACAAGTTTTTTTTTTCAGAATGCATTTCTTTTATTATAAATTTCGGCCCAGAGAGAACTTTAAGTTCTAATAGCCAGAGATTTGCAGAAATTGATATATTTGGTGGCGAGGGGTACCACAAATGGTCGCGAGAAAACACATTTATAAGTACTTTGGCGACCACACCATTTGATCACGAATTGTTGTTCGAAATGTGGTTCCGCGACCATTTTTTTCTACTTAAAAACAGTGGTCGCCAAACCTCACCCAAAACACCATTTCGCGACCATGTGGCCACATGTGGTTGCGAAACCATACTTTGAACAACAATTCGCGACCAAATGGTGTGCTCGCCAAAGTATCTCTCTCCTGATTGGTACCCCACCTGTCCATACCCGAGTGCCCTTACCATAATTTGCCCGTGTCCGCGGACAAGAGTACAAAATCTGCCGACCTCTAGGCCAACTCGCACATTTGTTAACCCTCACCGGTTAAACAAAAATTTCGAATAATTTTTTTTTAATTTTTCGGGAAAACCTTGTTTGTTGCCCCAGAATGCTTATAGTCAAAGGCGGGGCAAATGCCAATTAACAACAATTTTTATTTCTATAAATTAATAATTTAGGTTTTTAGTTATGGTTAACGGATTAATACACCGATTCAAACAAAGAATTCATACACATTACATGCTAAATTTCAACTTACGGTATTTCGAACATGATATTTCAAATCACCTTTTCAGATTTTTGGTTTTACCGGTTGATATTAACAGAAAAAAAGACATCGAATAAAACACCAGTCAAATCCCTTAAAGCTTGTCTATTAACTGAACTGGGCGTAGGCGTAAATGTGAAGTGGGGTATAAATTTTGCAATCGCCAAAAAACGTGTATTTAAGGTGATTATCGCTGCCATAAAATTGATCACCAAAGCCCTTCTAAAACGCCATTTGGCGACAATTAGATCGCCAACTGTTGTTCAAAATATATTTTGGATAGCACTTGGCGACCAACTTTACGGTCGCCAAAACCGCTTGAAATACAAGTTTTTGGGCGACCGCAAATGGTCGCCAAAAATACCCTACACGGTGTAGGCTACACCGTAAATGTTTTCTCACCGTACTAATTAAAACAATCTGCACAATGACCGTATATCATTGTACAAGATACTGGGTGAGGTAATATAAATGCTAAGCCGTTTTTGGTGACTTATATTCGCTCAGCGCCCTTGCGAACCTAAAACGGCTTAGCATCTATATTACCTCACCCTCTATAAATCACGGGAATTTTTTATTTCTAGATGACTCGGCTTTTCGAAGGTGACAAAAAATAAGCTGCCTTCTTGAAAAAAAAAGCCAGCGGAAGTTTTTACTGTTGTCATCCATTATTTATAGTAAACATGTAAAAACAAAATAACTCTCATTTGATTTCATGACGCCCATATCAAAGTAATCATTTTATAAGTTTGATATTGTTTTGTATTTTTTTTTTTGTCATGTACTATTTCGCCACTTTTTTTGGTGTCATGCGGCATTTGCATAAGGAGGAAGCGGACTATATTGTTGACCAGAGCGTCGGAGATGGGGACACAACTTTTTTTTTACATTTTTTTTTTTTACAAAATAGTCTTTTGTTGTTGTCTTGCATTATCATCCCGATCAAACACACAAGAAAAAAAAAGCCGGGGAGGAACAGAAAAAATAAATTATTTGAATTAATAAATTCCGAGCACTTTGCGGTGGCCTAGCACCACCAGATTCGATACCATTGAAATTGAGACTCCGTTACATAAAGAATTGATAACCGCTATAAGGTCAAATTATTTAAAATATGGCCATGCTAGTCCTTTGTTGTATTAAAATTGACAATATTATAAAAGTCAGGAGCTCCATAATCGAAATACACTGGCGTCGTCTAGCCTTTTGAGGTACAAAATTGTCCTGGACTGGTCTCGGGAGTCCGAGAAGTTAAGCTGTGCCGACTAGTCTGGTCTCAGTTTACTCGAACTGGAAAAGCTAGCTACAGAGTGAGGTAATATAGATGCGAAGCCGTTTTTTGGTCACTTATATTCGCTCAACGCACTCGCGAACCAAAAATGGCTTAGCATATATATTACCTCACCCTGTAGATCTTACCGTGTCCCACTTAAGGATGGTCATGACTCAAAATACCAATAACTGTAATTCTCATTTTTCTGACCATGGAAGTGAACTTGGATATCGACCTCACTTATTGGACATGCCTAGTTTCGAATGAATTGGGCCTTTATTCGAAGAGAAAATAACATCATCTCAGAGTCTTATTTCTCAAGCAAACAGGGTATTGACCATCCTTAAGGACCGGTCAGTCGATTTGACCGATCCTTAAAATAAGTTTTCATGAAAAATATGCAATCGAAAGTTTGACCAGTTTTTGCGATTCTTCGTGGAGACGTTTATTGATTAAAAAAAACCGTAATGAACTATGAATCATAGTCTATGATTTCCGTGGAATTTTTTCTCGAAAATGATTTTCTCGGAAACACGACGGTGCCATTGATAATCTATTGGTATAATACAATTTGTATGTGTATTATCATCGCAACCAATCACACAATAAAACCGGGGATTTTTTTTTGTTGAATTAATAAATTCCACGCGTTTTGCGGTCGGCTAACACCACCAGCTTTGATATTGAAATCGACAATTAAATATAAAGCCAGTAATATAACTTTTTTTTAACTATAAGACCCGCCAGAAAGATTGCGCCACTGGTCGAGACGATCGCTTGATCCAGCCGAGATCCTGCGGTCCAGACAGTCGCTTTTTTTTTACTTTTTTTTTTTAGTTTTACCTTATTTCATGATCAAAATCACGGCTTAAAAAGGATAACAAGCATTTTTCCGAGATGGGCCGTTAGTTGGAACACATTTTTCAATACTATCTCGAAACGGTTCCTTTTTATAAAAAAAAGTCTATTGATAATTTTTTATTGGACCAAGGGTCGGTGGTGCCAAATGAGGGTTTTTTTGGTAGTAACGTTGAACAATACGTTGTCTAATTCTGGGTTTGCCAAATAAGGGTCGGTTTTTGAAAACACGAAGGCGATCTTTATTTGGCGACCCCCTGTATGCATTCGTCAGCTCATCAGAAGCACCATGTTACTTTTTTTTCAACTCGCGAACTTATTATTTGACAAAACTATTATAGAACTGGACATCCCTTAAACAAAATCGAATATTTAATCAATTTTATTTAGGTGACATGCTTGAAATGCATCCACTCTTCGAAAAGTTGAAATCACAAGTTGATACATCAGCCGAAAAAGGTATGTTATTTTACTCGAAAAATACCAATGTTGAAAAACAAACGGTGCTCTGATTGGCGTGAATTCCCATTGAAAGTTCCAGGGATGTAAATGTCAATCACAGAATAACACTCATAATCACAATCACACATGTGAATTTTTATTAATTAAGCCGCCAAAACATTTCTAAGTTTATTTCGTCATAAAATGAAATTTGATTTTTGTGATTTTATGATTTTCGCGTGATTGTGATTGAAACGTTTGTGATTTAGTGACTTTCGTGATTTCTGTGAATTTTTGGTTTTGTGAGTGTGATTGGATTTTCGCCAAAATCACACGTTTTTTACATCCTCGACTGATAATCATTTTTCATATAGGGTCAGGGCTCCACAAAAGTTACTTTTCCTCAAAAATCCTTTCGAACTGCCGAGGAAAGTCGAGGAAAGTTTTATTTTTGGACACATACGACAGTTGAGGAATGTTGAACTTTTTAAGGAACGCATTTTCACGTGGAAGGTACCTTTATGCGACAAAAAAGGGGCAAAAACTGAAAAATATGTATGACTATTTTTTTTTTGCAATTGTTAATAAAAAGGGCCAAAAATAAATAATGTTACCCGAAAATGTACACTTTGTTCAATTTTCGACAATTTTTGTAACCGCGGTTAACCGGCAAAATCAGGTTGTGCCGCTCTAACTCCCAAAAAACGCTCTAGTTGATAGAATAATTTTAATCCATGAGATTCACGCATTTTTCTGTATTGTTCTTTCTTCTGCCTTATTCACAAACGAACAAAAAATCCCTGTGACAGTTACATCGCACATTTTTTTGCATTTGTTTTTTTATATATTTTTGATAAACGACTGAGTGATGAATTCAAAATGAAGTACGCAAAAAAAAAGCTGGGCGTGAAATTTGAAGGGGAATTGCAATGTATGTGTCATCCAAATATATGTAATCTGCTTTGACTAAAAGAAGCGGCGTAACGCGACAGTTGAACAAAGTCTAATCCGACGTCTTTTCGAGGATTCTCACACCGTTTTTTTTTCTTTTTTTGTTTTTTTTTGTGCTCCGATGTATATTCATCCCCTCCACCAATTTTTTTTTTTTTTGATATTTCCCAGCAGCCTTACTTCTGTTTGGTGTTTTGAGAGATAAACTATAAACAACACCACCCAAACTATATCTCATAGGACCCGGTCCCGGACAGTTAAGATCTTTCACGCTGAGCATACTGTATTTAATTTTTATGGGCCTATAGGGCCTATATGGGCCTATTTATTTGAAAATTGTTTTGACTACTATACTATAGAGCTCAAAAAATTAGTTAAAAAAGTGTGATAAAAAAATTAATTAAAAGTCTGAGGCGAACTCTAGAATTTTTCGAAGGTCAATTTAATTTTGACCTTCGAAAAATTCTGATGCCCTCTACATACATTTTATGAATTTTATTTTTACATTTTTTTTTACTAAATTTTTAAGCTTTACAATATGACCACAACAATTTTCGAATGAGTAGGCCCTTTAAACTTAAATAATTTAAATACCGTGTGTCGGTGTCTAGACTGACATAGTTTTATAAAATTTTATTAATCTCCATATTGAACACAATTTTGATAAAACTGTGTCAGTCTGGGAAACGACACACGGTACATATGCTAGTTGGATTACTAACAACATAAAGAGCCACCTGTCTTCGAAGTCAGCCTGTTGGGCTGAATTTGGGCAATTGGAAAATACTAATTATATAGAAAAGTTTGACATGGATAAAAGTATCATAAATGGTTACGGAATAAGTACAATATTAGTTATAAAATTATGATATTACATTACTATATTTTATTACTATATTATCCACATACTGTAATATTGTATAAACTGTACCGGTAGCGATCGGTTGAGCTACCGAATTTAGAAAACTTCTATAAAAAGTGTTATTAACTCTCAGGGGGAAGAGTTTTTACTACGGGAAATGTGTGTATATAAACACGCACTAAAAAATTACAATAATTCGCAATAATTCAAAAAAACTGGTAAAAACAAGTTGCAGAGCTGGTCAAACTACGTCGATCTGACTATTCAGAAATTGATTTGGGCCACCAGGGCCCCTAGAGATTTGTTTAAAATCTCCAACCTACGCAAAAAATACCGTCAATCAAATTTTCTCGAAAAGTTGAGGGGGGTCAGCAATACACGTTTTGCCTTACGGGGCCTCCATATGCTTTAAATCGACGAAAAAAACAAGTTGTGTGTCTTGATAAACCCACATCCCCCTGGGAGTTAAATCAGCCATCGACGGTAGTCAACAATAGTTTTTAGGTTTTCAGCACTTCCGTCTACATAATTTTGACTAAAGTTGTTTACATTATTTAAATATAACATTTTCCCTTTCTGTTCTGATTTAATTTTGGCGTTTATTTTTGGATGTTTTTTTGTAATTGTGAAGAAAGTACCCCGTAACACCAGACATTTCAACAATTTTTGTATTCGTGAAACGAGTAAACCTCGTACTTTTTCCCAGCATAATCCTTACTTTCTTGAACTCGGCATATCTTTTTTTCAACGTTTGGTCTTTAATAGTTTTACGCGGTTTTTAAGGCCACATGCCAAACAGTGATTTTGAGGATTCGCACGGGTCTTACGACAATAAGTGAAGAGATTTCCAACCCCAAAAAATGTGATCAATTTTTTCGCGTCTTTTTCGTCGAAATTTTGTCAAAACGTTAAAACTAAAGGTTGGCTTCAAATCAATAATATATTTTGTGATTCAGCACCAGAAACCGAACTGTTAAATTTACCCTGATTTTTTAAATTCATTTTTTTCCTGGGTGACAAATTTAAGGATGGTCATGACTCAAAAGTACAATTATTCTGCAAGTAGGGTCCTGAAAATCCCCAAATTTATTTTTTAGAATTCAATTGACTTATTATTACATTATGGCCCATAATTTATGGCCCATAATTTGTTACATTATGGGCCTTAATTTGTTATATTATGGGCCAAAATTTATTACATTATGGGCCATAATTTATTACATTATGGGCCATAATTTATGGCTATGAGGGGTGCTTATATTTTGACAAACGGTTTTTCGAGGATCAAAAACGTCCCTTATAGGGGAGAAGGACTGTTTTATATTTTGCGGCAATTTTGAAAAAAAATTAAGGAGGGGTCAGTCGATTTGTTTCCAAAGTGTACGTTTGGGGAAAAATGTGACAAAAATTGACTTTACTGGTTTTCGGATACATTTTGTAAACAATATGGCTGATCCCTCCTTAAACCCCATTTCCGTACCAATAAGAAAATCGTAATTCCTATTTTTTTTGTTTTGCTACTCCACTAAAATGAATTTTTTTTACAAAAAAAAACTCTGTCTGTAAACAAGTGGAATGTACCTCAAAAACATGAACAATTAAATCCAATTAAACAATAAAATTTGAAATATATTTTATACCAAAATACAAAATAGTAAACAAGGGCAGATGAAAATGAGCAAATAGAGCTATTTGTTACTTTTTTTTCATCTCTTTATAATTATTTTTTTTTAATTTATGTTTTTATTCGTTGAAGAAGTTGGTATGCACTTCTGGGTTTTCATCTTTTTGATCGAAACTGTGTTTTACTTGGATCAAACTTGTAATGGATGAAAAAGACAAATTATAATTACAGAATGTTGTACAACATAACCGACTGGCGTCTCCAATTTTTCGTCTGATCAAAAATTATGAAAAAATATAGATATTTTTGTGATGATCATTTTTATACACGGCCTACCCGTACCTGAGCAGGCTGTCACAGCCTGGCTGTGCTATATATGTTGGCAGTGACCGAAAACGGAGAAAATTTACCTTATGGGATTTTTTTTATAAAAGTCACATATATCGTGCAGTTTGATGCGTAAGTAACGTTTGTGAAATAAAAACAATGTGATAAAGGGGTCACGGTTTGGCGCTACAGAGCATTAAGAGGCCGTTTTCAGGTTTCCCCATTTGTCAGCACGCATTTTTTCAAACCAAAAATATTTATGTATTTTTAATATGAAAATTTTTAACTCTACATTTTATTAGCTTTCTTATTTCACCACTAATTTTTTACACGAAAATGTTTGTCGGGGCTTTTTTGTCAACAACCACTAATTTTTCAAAAACTCAGTTTTTGTGCGATCGAAAATAATAAAAAAAAATGTGATTTTTTGTGATTATAATTGATATGAACGACCTGTACAGTACACCATATCGTCCATATACTTGGGGATAATAAGGATTTTGATTCTCAAAACACGACAGCGACCCTTATTTGGTTCGCCCAAGGACTTGAAAATTTTCCACAAAATCTGAAAGTTGAAGTATTTTTTGAGTTGAAATTCGTACCTATTTTTAAAAAGCTTGTTCATTTAAGTGCTTCATTTTGGGTTCATGACTGTATTATTTTGATTAAAATGCCATGAAAGTAAAGAACGCCAAAAAATATTCAATTTGTACAAAACTCGAGAAAAAACGACTCAGTCAATATTTTTTGATGGCGTTTGATAGATGCAAAAGGTCCAAAATGAGCCACTCTGCCGGTATGGGTTAATGAAAAAACGTTGTAGCAATTATATACGTCCAACAATATATTATTATGATTATGACATTTCATATAATATGATTGGGCAAATTACTCAAAAAAAAATGAACGAGCTAGTATAGATTTAGACTGTTTCTTTACGGCAAACACATTCCTAATGTAATATTTTTTTCGATGTACAAACTCAGATTTAATTAGCTAAAGGAGTCACCAAAAGCGTAACTTTTTTTTTTTGCTATTTTTTGGTTAATTCATTGCGTTTTGGTAACAAATAAAGAATCATGCACAAACATCACCGGATCCAAGTTGTACGCGTTTTTGGTATATACCACTGCGGTATTGATTGTGACGCTTTTTTTTATTGCACTCGATTTGGAACGTATTATGTTGTCGTGAAATGCATGAAAATAAAGACGATTTGATTACACAAAAATAATCTTTTTTTTTTGCCGAATGTTTTCAATTTATTTCAATTTGATGCCTAACTCGTGTGATCCCGATTGTGCCGTACGGTACTGTTTTTTTATTAACTCTCAGGGAAGGAGTTTTTGGTAAAATGCGTGTTTATATACACACTTAAAAAATCACAATAATTCGCAATAATTAAAAAAAAACTGGTAAAGCCAAGTTGTAGAGCTTGTCAAACTACGTCGATCTGACTATTCAGAAATTTATTTGGGCTACCAGGGCCCCCTAGAAAGCTGTTTGCACTCTCCAACCCACGCAAAAAAAATACCGTCAATCGAATTTTCTCGAAAAGATGAGGGGGTCAGCAATATCCGTTTTGCTTTACGGGGCCTCCACATGCCTTAAATCGGCGAACAAACAAGTTGCGTGTCTAAATACACGCACTTCCCCCTAGAAGTGAATTTGGCTTAAAGCTTGGAATCAATAAGAGTTATTCGGCGTACAATGAAGTTGCACAGTAGTTCTTATTTTGTTTAGTTATTAAATTTGTTCATTTTCAGCTGGCGGTGCCCACGGAGCTCAGTTTCAATCGGCCGCCCAGTTTCTGTCCGCTCAGCAGCAAGTTTCGGTTTTGCGTTCTGCGTCGGTGGCAGCTCGAGCCCGAATAAATGCACTTCAGCAACAAGTTCAGGTCGCCGCCGTTCGACAATTACAAAAAGTACAACAGGAAAATATCATCCGAGTACAACAACAACAGCAACAGCAGCAACAACAACTGCTGTCCGGACTCATGCGTAACTCAGTCTACCCCCAGCAAGGTAACATAAAAAAATATTGTCTTGGCTTTTCATGAGAACACCAAAAAGGCGCCCACTTTTGACACTGATTCTTTCAAAACGCAAATTTCAATTTAAAAAATTCCAAGATTTCAACCTTTGTCCAAAATAATCGTGCCCAATTTCTAGTTAAATATCTAGATAAAAAATTGATACCAGGACCAAAGGGGACTTTGGTCAGAAATAGCAAATTGTGCCCTAACAGTCATGCGCATATTGGGTAGCTAGTTTCTCATTTTCACTTTATTTCTAAATAAAAAGAGAACGGCTTGTGATAATAAAAAAAAACGGACAACGGATTTGATATCAAGAAAATTTTTTTACGTTTTATATGGGAGAAAATTTTTTTTTTGTATTTGTTTTCATGCTTGGGTCCGTGGAGGACGAGGGTTAAAGTTGAAAATCACCGAGTAAGACAAGAAGAACAGGGCTTCAAAATAAAATAATAATAAAAAAAAAAATCCGTTCATTGTTTGGCGCGCTAGAGCAAATTTGGTAGCTAGCTACCTCGGATGCGCATGACGGTTATAGTAAACTCGATCCGCATGAGTCATGCGGCATGACCGTTAATGTCATACCATCCTGTATATCATATATTCATATTTAGTACATGAATTAATTTAATTCTAAAAATATGTCTTTAAGAAGCCTATTATTACCCAATTGGTCTTCCCCGTCAAGCAGCTTCGCCACAAACTACGATGTTCAATCTATTGCAAGCAAATAGACTACGACATTTACAGGTATGATCAAAGAAAAGTAAATATTATTCAGTAATACTGACAACTATGGGAAACTACTAGCTACTAGTTGATGCAAGTAAATACTACTGGGTACTTCTTGTTTATATTGGGTACATGATGTACCGTACATATGTGTAATACTCGGTATTTTTGCCTTCTTCTGGGTACTGTCAGATACAAAATGGTATTGAGTAACTGCTTAGTTCTGTTGAATACTACACCACCTAAACAATAATCTTAACAAATATTTATATATGTTTTGGATCAAAAAGGGTTGATATAACCCAATTTTGTTAGTATAACTGAGTAGAGGTGTATTTGGTACTATTATATACTACTTGATACACTATACATCAGGTGCGGCTTTATGTTACAAAACCAAATAAAAAAAAATGCCACATAACGGAAAATTGTTACATAACGGCGCAGTGCGTAGGCGATATTGCTGGAAAACACCAAAAAAAAAATAAAAAAATGTAACATAACCGAAAATAGTGATTATGTAAGTCAAAAGTATTGCGAAATACGCGTTTTTCTGTACAAATTGTAACAAAACGGGAAATTGTAACATAACGGCGTAGTGCGTAGGCCAAAACGCCAGAAAATTATTTGCTAAAAAATTATAAAAATTATAACATAACGGGACGAACGGGAACAATTGTAACATAACGGGGTGAAACATAACGGCGTACGTGGTGTATTTAATATATCTGGGTAGTCTTTCATGAGCGACGTACAGCGCTTGTAATCAAATTATCTTTGTTTTTTTTATGTTTGTTTTTTTAGGAGCAAAAAGCGTTAGATCTGACAAAAATCAATGGCACCGTTATGTCCTTTCATCCCGCCCAATCCCCACTGACAACTTCAAAACTTCCAAACTTATCACTAGCGGCCAGCTCTGGGACAGCGAGCCTTAACGCGACACCACCAGTCCCAGCAGGAGCCACCGTCACAACGAGCGGACTGCCGACGACGACGACGACTGCCCATACGACTGCCCATGACGGGGCGACTGAGGATTCGAGTGAAACTTCGGGCATTGGCAGCAGTTCGAGTCACTCGCCCGAACTCGGCACCGAACAACAAAAGCTTACCCCCCGGCCGACCGTAGTTAAACAACATGATCATGAATCAGCACATTGTTTACAAGGTAAGTTACCGTTTGATTTTCAGTAAACTTTGCTGCTTTGTGTTTTGGTGTTATGTTAAAAGTTTCGTTTCTTTTTTCTTTTGTAAGTTTGGGTGTAACGACACGGGGCCGTTATTGTTAAGATAATGTCCCACCTTGTGTGATAAATACACTCGGCACTGTTTGCGTATTTCTTTATACTCTTTTTTGTCGCAATCCGTAGATTCAGATAGCCACAATTTAAATTGATTTAAGGAGAGGTCGTCTTTACTTTAAGTGGGGTCGATGTCATCAAGCAAATTATCTCGAACAGGAAGCACTTTTTTTCTTTGTAGAATTTTTTTTTTCGTGAAATTTTTGTTCATTTGTACTCAGTTTAGCTTTTCGTTTTCATTCATGTTCTTACAACGTCTTCGAATACATGTAATATACTGGTACATATGGTAGAAATGGGCAAATCGAAATTTTTTTTTGAAAAAAAGCTCGTAATGCCAAGTTGTAGAGCTCGTCAAACTACGTTGATCTGACAATTCAGAATTTAGTTTGGACCCCAAGGGCCCAGGTTGAACATTTCAAACAGCTCTCTAGGCGGCCCGTGAAGCGGGGCTATTATACATAGGATGCAATAAGCCTATTGGGGTACACAATAGGCCCGCGAAGCGGGGCTGCAAACGATACGATTTAACTATTAGAGTACGAAATGGGCCCGCCAAGCGGGTCTACATAGCATGCAATTGCCCTATTTAGCTACAAAACGGGCCCGCGAAGCCGGGCAACCTAGAATGCGATTACCCTATTGGGGTACAAAATGAGCCCGCGGAGCGGGGCTGCATAAGATGCGATTAAACCCGATAAATCGAGAAAGCTATCCGAAAAGAAACTTATTCCCTTAATCTTGTTGCTAGAGGGTTAATTTTACAATCAATTATGCAACAGGAAATAATTCTTTATTTCAGCGAAACAATTGTTGGGAGACCTTAACGGTGAATCAAAGCGATTTACGTGTCCTTACTGTGCCAAAGCTTTCCCGCGAAATGCCAATCTGGTGCGGCATTTACGTACTCATACCGGAGAACAGCCGTACGTTTGTGAGATATGCCAACGGGGCTTTTCAATCTCCTCTAATCTTCGCCGACATATTAGAAATGTTCATCGGTGAGTCTTTATTTATTTCCCCGCCACTGCTGGTAGAGTTGGAAACGTTGGGGTGAAAATACCATATTTTGAACAAAATCTAAATTTTTTTGACAAAAACTGGTAAAGCCAAGTTGTAGAGCTCGACAAATTGCGTGTATCTGAATATTCAGAAGATCAAAAGTCGATTACCGGTTATTTTACCGGTTAACCGGACATCCAATTAAAAACCGAGTTCAAATTCGGACTAGGCATGGTTGTTTTAGTCCTTGTGCCCGTTTTCCTGATAATTGAAAACCGATAACCGGTTGTTTTACCGGTTAACCGACATCCAACCGAAAAACCGTGTTCAATTTCGGATTCGCGGCGGTCGGTTTAGTCGGAATGCATGCTAGAAAAAGGTTTCCACATTTAAAAAAGGGTCGTTTCTTAGTACTAAAACTCTCTAAAATTTGACCTTCAGAAAAAGTGTTTTGTAGCATATAACCTTGACCTTATGAAGGTTAAAAACCGTTCTTTTGCGTAGGTTGGAGACTTCAAACAGTTTTTAGGGGGCCCTGGTGGTCCAAATCAATTTCTGAATAGTCAGATCGACGCAGTTTGAGCTCTACAACTTGCTCTACAACTTACCAGTTTTTTTTCGAAAAATTTTCGGTTTGCCCACTTGTTTCATATCTATATCATTGTAAAACTGAATTGAATACTTAGGCAACCAAAGTGATAAAAAAACGCAGTTGGTTGATGGTCGGTTGAGAACGAGATCAAATTCAAAGGAAACTGTTTTATGTTTACAATCTTGTTAACAAACAATGTTGGCTTTATGCTCTCTCGCTCTCTCTGCTGACCACCATCCAACACTAGAGGTGAAATTACTTTTCGAAATATTGGAATAACTGGAAAAATATGCTAAGTTTAATTTCAAAAACGAAGCAAAAACCAACCAGCGCCGTTTTAAACAAAATTTCCAAAACAATATAAAACTAAAATTGGACATTGGAAAGGTGAAGTGTGAAAAAAAACCATTTATGAGTACTTTCGAGACCACACCATTTGGTCGCGAATGGTTGTTCAAAATATGGTTTCGCGACTATTTTTTTCTACTTAAAAACAGTGGTTGCGAAACCTTACCCAAAACGCCATATTTTGAATTCAAATAAAGGGACCCATTTTTTCCAAATAAAAAAATATTCAAAAGGGCCCTTTTTCTCGTCCTTTTTTCTTGGCCTTTTGCTGGGCCCTTTTTAATGGGCCGAAAAAATATTCAAATTCAGGGGGAAAAGTGGAATTTTGTCAAAAATAGAAATCGGTCCCTGAATGTGAGACCCCTGTATTATAAAATTAACCTATTTTTTAGCGGTGAACGACCATTCGGTTGTAACTTTTGTGGGAAGCGTTTTGGCCAGCAGACTAACCTTGACCGTCACATTCGCATCAAACACAATGCCGACCGGTCAACCAATGAGGCCATCTGTAGCCTCTCAAAAGTCGCCGACCAAATAACCGACTTTAATTTTCGTGGTCTGGTGACCTCGGGGGTTAACCCTCACGCGCATCACGACGAGTGCGACATCAACCATGACGATGACGACGATGATGAGGACATTGACGAAATTAACGTTGATGATGCGGCCAGCGGTGACGATTTGCAGTAGTGCTTTATATCATTCAATAAAATTATTTTGACAATAAACACAATATGGTGTTTTTAACCTTCACTGTTATCAAAAAAAAACGTATTTAAACCGTGTATATTCATAATAAAAGCGCCATGATTACATTAAGTTTACTTCTGTTTGTATATTTTCGCCCATGACTAATAAATTATGAGCGCTTGTGGTAGACCAAATATTTAGGTTAATTTTTTTCCAAATATTCACATAATGAGCTCACAGGACTTCGAACAAAACAGAACTTCGAACAAAACCGTAGTTCGAACATGGACTTCGAACCGTACTTCGAACCCGAACTTCGAACACAAACCGAACTTCGAACAAAACCGAAATTCGAACATGGACTTCAAACAAGCAGAAGTTCGAACAAAACCGAATTTCGAACAAAACCCAACTTCGAACATGAACTTCGAACCCTACTTCGAACCCGAACTTCGAACGCAAACTTCGAACCTGAACTTCGAACACAAACAGAACTTCGAACAAAACCGAAATTCGGGAATTTTCGGAAATCTTCGAACTTCGGTTTTGTTCGAACATCTGCTTGTTCGAGGTCCATGTTCGAACGTCCGTTTTTCTTTTCAGGAACTTTTTTAAATATGTGTTCAAAGGTTAACCGTGATATGATGGTCATATTATTTTTTGAACAAGCACGTTTTTATTTTGCAAAACAGAACAAAACGGATTCGTTTTCTTCCCAACGCGTTGAGAGCCTTGGGCGTTCGGAGAAATTTGATCCTTGGTCAACGCTCAAATTTTTTCCAACGCTTAACGCAATTTTATACTTTATGTTTGCTGTGTGAAAGAAGGACGCTCCTTCGATATGTTCTGTTTCTTGTTTAAAATACTTTGCCACTTACCCGTTGAGCGTTGACCAACTTTTCCAACACTGGTCCCGGGTTAATTGTGAATTTGACAATGTTCAATGAAAGTCGGCGGCTGCTCACTTCTAATTGAGGCTACGGCACGATTCCAAGGCCAACCGATCGCGCAACCCTATTCTCTTAGGAGGAACCTTGAGATGGCGAGTGTTTTCTTTTAAAGAGTGCGACTCTTAGGTGAAGTGCAGCTTTTCCCGCTTGATTTGATAGAATAAATAGTTAACGCGTTTTTAGCC
Source organism: Oikopleura albicans (assembly GCA_004367875.1). Taxonomy (NCBI): domain Eukaryota; kingdom Metazoa; phylum Chordata; class Appendicularia; order Copelata; family Oikopleuridae; genus Oikopleura; species Oikopleura albicans. The sequence continues at coordinate 92,489 of SCLG01000409.1, forward strand.
ATGATGCCGATATATGCCAGTTCCTCCGGTAAACAAAATAGGTTCTGGACATTTTTCCTTGGGCTTTTATGAGAGTTATTATGAGATTATGAAGACTAAGAAGAAACATAAGTTAAAGAGTATATTTATCGCCTTATTTACTGACCCGCTCATGACACCGACGACGCGGCTGAAAACAAGTTTCTTAATTAAGCAGAATATTCGATTAACCACGGGTATTGCACTTGCGTTAACACTATACCTCTCAGAGCAAACTGAGCTGCAACGTGATTTTGATGATCGAACGACTCTGATCAAGAAATGGAAAATACATTTTAATATAGAGTGGCAGTTCTAGTGGGATTTATGTTGTGTATAACTCTTTATCGGGAGAATTTCTTTTGGTAAATTTGTCTGACTCATACAGTGGGAGGAAATACAGGGTGAGGTAATATAGATGCTAAGCCGTTTTTGGTNGGAAAATGTCATAAAGATGATCTAAAATGTCAGCAAAAGTATGCAAAAAAAAATGGCGTGAAAAAAAAAAAACTATTTTTAATGCTTAAGGACCTTCAATAGACCGCCAGATTTCTATTTTTTTGTAACTCGCGAGAAACCAATTTATGTAACTTGCGAGAAAAAAATACATATATTCGTAATACATTTTGGATTCTGTTGGGCACTTCAGGTTTGGTGTGTGTTAAAAAACACCTGGGGCTTGAAATTGAAACTACTAAATGAGGGTCGCTTGTGCTAAATAAGGGTTGGTAGTGATAAATGAAGGTCGTTTTTCGATAAAAAGATTATTGCTCCGAATATTAAAGGGTCGCTGATTATAAAAATGCTTCCAACGGTCATTTCTAACTAGTTTTTGATCCGTTTATGTGCATTAGGAATTTAATTAAATTTAATCGTTAAATGGATAAAATCAAATACAAAACGCAAAAAATCAAAATTACGATAAATTACAANTAAATGAGGGTCGCTTGTGCTAAATAAGGGTTGGTAGTGATAAATGAAGGTCGTTTTTCGATAAAAAGATTATTGCTCCGAATATTAAAGGGTCGCTGATTATAAAAATGCTTCCAACGGTCATTTCTAACTAGTTTTTGATCCGTTTATGTGCATTAGGAATTTAATTAAATTTAATCGTTAAATGGATAAAATTAAATACAAAACGCAAAAAATCAAAATTACGATAAATTACAAAACTAAACTCGCCTGGGAGACTAAATTCGCTTTAAAGTGCTTAATAAAGGTCGAGTAGTTAAGGATGGGTATATATATAGTTGTTTACAAAGAAAAGTCAAAAAGTCGAAAACTAGACTTTAGTAATATTTTTATTGGTTTTATGAATTGGTTGAGGTTCTACTACAATTATGAAGTACAAACAGGGTATTTTTTCAAAACCCGTTAACTGACCCTTAATACGCATATGCGTATATGCGCGCATACCCCTTGTACAAAATTATTTTTCTAATACAAATCTAGACGAAAAAGGTCGAATCGTCCGATGGAAGTGATACGGACGACGATGAAGATGATGAGGTCGACGTGGAAGCCGAAGAGTTCGACGCCGCAAACGAGGAAGACGACGATGCTGGCGATGAAGGCGGAGACGATGGCGGCGATGATGGTGGTGGCGATCAACAAGGTGCTGTATGTCAATTTACTAACATATTTACACTTGATTTTCCGCGATCACCGGAAATGATCAATTTCAGGTGAATGTTTAATGTTTGAATAAACCTTCAGCTGAAAATCTATAAAATTGGAATTTTGGGTTTTTGCAAATGAATACACAGGTTATGCTTTTAACCGTCCACTAATTTTTTTTAACTGGACGGTTAACCCGGTTCCGGACGGTTAAGGGCCGAAAGCTTAGGCGAGTTTATTGGGAAATTTACAAAAACCGAACTGGACGGTTAACCACAACTAGGGTGGACGGTCAACGAAATTTTTTTTGGAAAAATAGTCATTTTTGTATAAAATAATTTACTAAAAAACGGACGTTTAATGGACGGTTAATTAAAGGCACACCGTGTAGGCGTTAGCTCAGACATAAATTAGCGCAAAAGTGGACGGTTAGCCGGGCTAACTTAGCCCGGTTCCGGACGGTTAAGGGCGTGTCCTGTGTATTTTTTTTAGTTGACTGAAAATATTTGTATCACTATATTTTCTCACTATCCGTTTCACGTTTTTTTATGTCATACTGAATTGTTATAACAAGACGAGAACGCTGATCTTGAAGCAGAAATCGAGGCAACTGGCATGGGGGAGTTAAATGAAATGGACGAAGTTCTCGACGTTGAGCAAATGGAAATTCAAAATGCTGAAGTAGGATATGAATCGCGCACTTTATATAAAGTGTACCCTTAGCCGCAATACATTACATGAGTGGTATAGTGGCCAATTAGTTGACGGAAATCTGATCAATAAATTAGACCAAACTTACAAAATGAAATACTTACTATTTAGTCTTACAAAGTACTTTCTCGGGAAGTGCCAATTAGTGGAGGGTGTCCGTCAGACTTACTTTAGGAAAATTAAGTTCATTAAGCGTAATGCTTAACAGAGCATTTTGCAAAACCGCATTACCACATACAGTTGGAATGGTAACGAAGTGACACTTTCGTTTCCGATTTTTTTTTTGTCAAAAACTGTCACTTCGTTTCAAACTGTCACTACTTACCGTCACGTTTGCCCATTTTAGTCCAATTTTTAACCAATTTTATTTCAAAAAACTCCGATAAGTGTCACTTCCTTCCAAACTGTAACTTAGCGAAGTTACGTGTCAACTCGTTACAACACCAACTGTAATATGTATTTAATTGGAAAAACTTACTGTGGGTATTTCATGAAACCAATGGGTCGACCCAGTGGCCTGGCCAATATTACATAACAACGTGTTTTTGACAATAAATCACGGCCAGATAACAGCGCAGG